>LPNX010217935.1:32195-63417 GCA_001517045.1 Pseudotsuga menziesii | reverse complement strand
GTCCATGTGGATATTCGCTCTAATGTTTCGACTGGGTGGGTGCCTACAGAGGACTTTATATATGTTTAGAGATTCATTAGACTAAGCGAACTGAAGGAACCAGTAGGCATTTCGATTCAAGAAGAAGAGATTGCTTGTAACCTAAGACAGAATTTATATATGTTTAGAGATACATTAGACTAAGCGAACTGAAGGAACCTGTAGGCATTTTGATTCAAGAAAAATATATTGCTTGTAACCCAAGACATAAGTCATAAGCAAAGATTAAACACACTACAGCGTACCTCTCCAATGTGCCTCCTCCAGCACCAAAGAAACCCACCACAAAAAACGCCTTGTTATAGTTCGTATTTTTTAACACATTTAACAGGTTTATTCGGCAGCTAGCAGGACCCTGTGCACAACTGCACTATAAGCCACTAGGCCCAGAATACACACAAATACGCAGGTCTGTCAACAAAAAGCATCACTCTTCCAGATATCCCCTCTGCAACAGCTTCTTAGCAATCACCAGTTTCCAGACGGCTCCTCAGCTTCTTAGCAATCTCCAGATATTAAGCAATCAAATACTATGCAACCACACGATGGAAAAAATGCCCTAAACCCAGCTCGCAGGCACCTTGGCATGCAGCCACATGATGGAAAAAATGCCCTAAACGTGCCCTAAACCCAGCTCGCAGGCACCTCGGCTTGGTGCAGGTGCACTCAGACCTCAGACCACAAGCAAAGGAGCTCGCAGGCACAGACACCTAGCATGCAAGGCTCGGAGGACTGGTGAACAGCTCAGGCAAAAATGTTGAATAAAACATACCCCAACATATTGGATATTTAAATAGTAAAAAAAAAACCCTAGTTACCCCTAATATACCCCCAATATATTGATTTTTTATTTTTTTATTTTAACCCCCCCAATATGAACGGACGTGATATCATATTGGTCCCTAGGTGACGTCCCCGTGATTGTTACAAAATGGTATCATAGCACAGTTTACAAAACTGTGACCTATTGGGACATTGTGTGCTTAAACATTAAGACCATTGAATACAAATATCTATAAATAACAAAAGAATACATATTGTTACACGCAGACAAACAATGGTAGAACCTGATTAGAATGTGGAAGAGGAATATGTACGAGAAGACATGCCAGCTCTAGAGAATGCAAGTCTCTTTGTGGAACTTGGAAGCAAGTATAACGCAAACATACAGTTAGAGATGTTGGAAACAATGAGGAGTTTGAAAGCGGATATGAAAAATCTTAAAGAAAACAATCTTAAACTTATGAACGCTAAATCATATTAGGAGGAGATAAATGAACTTATTCTCAAAAGTTTAATGGAACCACAAAAGACTAATGGCCAAAACTCTTGTAGTACTGGGAAGAAAAGGAAAGGTGTAGTACAGGACGATAGTAGTGAAGAAACTACATAAAAATTTCATGAGAATATAAAGGACTTCAGGAAAGATAAGGAGTTAAAAGTTAGAAAACAGAAAGAACATTCTGTAGAGCTACAAGGAGAATTTAAAAAGCTAAGACCCCCAACATTCGATGGAGAATCGGAAGAGGCGGATGAAGCTTGGTTGCTTAATATTAAACGATATTTTCAGGTATATAGATATGACGACAACTTGAGAGCACACTTAGCAATATTTCAGCTCGGCAAAAAAGATGCTCTATGGTGGAAAGAGGCTATAAGTGTAAACATCATACGCAGCAAAGAGTTGAGCTGGAAAAAATTTTAAAAATTATTTAAAAAGAAATATATGTTGGAACGGTATTATGATGAGAAAGCCAAAGAATTCAATGACCTAGATTAGGAACATTAACCATGGAGGAATTTGAGACCAAGTTTGTAAACTTACAACATTATGTACCCTATTTAAAAGATGAAAAAGCCAAGGTTTATAGGTTTATAAGTTGCTTACCCCCAGGTTATAAGGAAAAGATTGAGTTTGAGATACCTAAGACCATGGATAAGGCAATCAAAAAATCCAAATTGTGTTATCATTTGTTCAAACAAAGATCAAAACTAACCAAAATTTCGAAAAATAAGAAGAATGAGGAAATGGATCAGTATAAAAAGGGGTTTAAACCATCATCTTTCAGGAAAGGCACAAGAAGTCATACTGATAATAATTATAGTAAACAGGGAGAAAATGTCAGTAGTGGATTAAAGGGTACTAGTACTTCCAATGGTGGGTAGAAAACCAATGCTAAAGAGGTTAAATGTTGGGGTTGTAATGGACCTCACCTATATAGAAATTGTCCTCACAATCCCAATAGAAAAATGGCTCCTAAAATATGCCGCAGGAAGCTTCTACGGTCAATGATTTAGCCAGGAACATACCTAGAATTAATGTTTCTTTGGAAAACAGGCAAGCAGATCATCAATCTACCATGTTGGAAGTAGAAGGTAAAATATCAAATGCGTTTATTTCTATACTTACTGATTCATGAGCTAGTTTAAGTTCCATTGCACGAAGAGTACTTGAAAATGTAAACTTAGTAAACAAAAGAAAAAGAATGCATGGTTGGTACAATTAGCGACAGGAATGAAAAGGAAAGTTACTGAAATAGTTAAGGATTGCAGAGTAAGTTTTAGTGGCATGAACACTACAGTAAACTTGAACATACTTCCGTTAGGATCATATGATATTTTGATAGGTATGGATTGGTTAGAAACTCATAGATCCATTATTGATTGTTTACATAAAACTTTTGATTGCACGGATGGGGAAGGTAAAAGGCACACAGTAAAATGAATTTACAAACCTATATCATCACAAAAAAATTCTGCAGTACAATTAAAAAAATGTTTTAGGAAAGGTTGTCAGCTGTATCCCATCAAATTTAATGAAATTGAGATGGAAAAGCCTAAAACGGCAATGGAATAGTTCCTTATTTTGAAGGAATTTTAGGATATATTCCCTGAGAAAATACCTAGGTTACCACTCAAATGAGATTTACATTTTACCATATATTTAATGTCAGGTTCAACGACAGTTTCACAAGCTCCCTATCGTATGACTACTCCAGAATTAACAGAGTTAAGAATGGAGATACATGAATTATTGGAAAAAGGATATATTTGACCTAGTGTTTCACCATGGGGAGCACCTATGTTGTTTGTTAAAAAGAAGGATGGAACATTTATAATGTGCATATATTACCGACAATTGAATAAAATGACAGTTAAAAATAAATACCCATTACCTAAAATAGATGATCTGTTTGATCAGATCGGTGGCGGAAAAATATTTTCTAAAATTGATCTCCGATCAGGGTGCCATCAGGTTCAGGTTAAAGATGAGGACATCCATAAGACTGCATTCTGAACCAGATATCGACATTATGAATTCGTGGTAATGCCATTTAGCTTAACAAATGCTCCGTCAAAATTTATGAATATGATGAATAATGTGCTAAGTAAATTTTTGGATAAATTTGTGTTGGTATTCATTGATGATATTTTGGTATATTCTAATAATGAAGTGGAGCATGAAGAGCACTTAAGAAATGTTTTGGAAACCTTAAGGGAACACCAGTTGTCTGCCAAATTGAGTAAGTGTGAATTTTATAAAAAAAAATAGGGACAGTACTTGGGACATGTCATTTCAGAAAAGGGAATAGCGGTTGACCTGGAAAAAATCAAGGCTATATTGGAGTGGCCTGCACCAACAGATGTACATGACATCGGATATTTTATGGGATTAACAGGATACTACCGTAGATTCATAGAATTTTTTTCTAAAATAGCTTATCCTATAACTACTCTACAAAAGAAAAGTGTTATATTTCTTTGGAATCAACAGTGTGAGGATAGCTTTGAGAAACTAAAATGCTTATTTACCATACAACCTATACTAAACGTTGCTGATCCAAGTAAGTATTTTGTGGTATGTACTGATGCAAGTAAGGAAGGGTTAGGAGGGGTTTTAACTTAAGAAGTTCATGTAATTTGTTATGAATCAAGGAAACTAAAGGAACATGAGAAAAATTATGTAGTACATGATTTGGATTTCACAACTATTATTCATGCCCTTCAAATATGGCAGCATTATTTAATAGGAAAGAAATTTGTTATTAATAGATAATATTGGGCTAAAATACTTATTTGATCAAAAAACATTAAATGTCAATCAAGCCAGGTGGATTGCATTTTTGAGTGAATATAATTTTGAAATTAAACACATAAGAGGAAAGGAGAACATTGTAGAAGATGCGTTAAGCCGACAACAACATCAATTGCATTCAGTGATGATTAGTAATGATGAATATGAATTTAAAATCTGTTAAAAGAAGCATCAGTCAATGATGAATAGTATGGGAATTGGATGGAAAAATGTAATTAGAAAAATCTAGGAACATATGAGAATATGTATCATATTGATGAGAAGCAGCTGAGTATGTATCTCGATTTTTTACTTATCAATAGGTTAAGGCCATACACCAACATCGAGTTGGTTTATTGCATACAATACCTATACCAGAGTGGAAGTGAGAAACTATCACTATCGATTTTATCACTGGATTACCAAGAACAAAGAAACCGAATGACTCCATTATGGTTGTAGTGGATAAACTAAGCAAGGCAGCTCATTTCATACCCATAAAGTCCACTTATAAAGCGATTAATATTGCTAACATTTTTATGAAGGAAATTTCCAAGATACATGGTATACCAAAAATAGTGATCATAGATCATGACACTAAATTTACTTCCTGGTTTTGGATGTCATTATTTAAAGGTATGGATACGAAGTTGAAATTTAGCACAGCTTATCATCCATAAACTGATGGATGGACAGAGCACGTGAATCAGGTTTTGGAAGACATGTTGAGAATGTATTTGATGAATCAACTAGGTAAATGGGAGGATTAGATCCACCTGGTAGAATTTGCTTATAACAATAACTACCAAGAATCTCTCAAAATGAGTCCATTTGAGGTGTTGTATGGTAGAATATGTAAGGTACCTTTAAGTTGGGGTAACTTGGAGGACAGATTGGCTTTAGGGATAGACATGTTAGCACAAATGGAGGAAATGGTACATCAAATCAAACAAAACTTAAAAACGGCCCAAGACAGGCAGAAAAGTTATGAAGACAAGAAACGAACAGCTAAAGAGTATAAAGTAAGAGAACATGTATTCATGAGATTCAAACCAAAGAAGAGAAAGCTAATATCAGGACTCTATGCTAAGTTAGCACCCAGATATGTGGGACCTTCTGAAATTATGGCTATAATAGGGTCTATAGCTTATCAATTAGCCTTACCTCCTTATTTAAGAATTCATGATGGTTCCATATTTCTTTGTTAAAAAAATATGTTTCTGATCAATCTCATATAAATAATTGGGATAATGTATAGGTGGAACCAGGGGGAGGCTTCCACACATAACCAATGTCCATTCTTGATAGAAGAGAAATTCAGTTGTGGAAGTAGATTATTGTACAAGTGAAAGTACAATGTGTTATCACCCAATAATTTTCCTATGGTTGTGGTAGGAGAATCACTGTGGTAACCATTTCAAACAAATATTTAGACTATATTCTAGCCTATACAGACAGAGAGGAATCTCTCTTTGTCACAGGGTCATTCGCATACACATATAGCTTTAAACAAGCATTTAGAAGGCTAGATTTCTGAGGGGAACTGATTTTTAGGGTTTAAAAGAGTGTAAAACAGACAAATGTCAAATACCATTGAGCAATGGAGTCACAACATGAATCATTCAAGGGTATTATAGTGAAAATGAGTGGGGATTTTCCTTTCTAATCTGAGGCAAAGTGGGTGTCACATTCAGTGAAATATCTTCAAGTGGTAGTAGGAGAAAGGAGAAAGAGCCCAGTGAAGAAAGAGGCACTTATCTATGGATGAATCTCTTGCACCACCTTTAGCAGAAGAAACAATAAAGGCTAATAACTGAAACAAAGCACCTAACAGAGGGTGAATTCTATGACAGTCATCATGAACACATCGCAAACGCAATATCTGATGCAAGGAGCGCTTAAGAAAAGGAATTCCTCACATACAACTAGAAAGCATTGGTAGAAACTTACACAAATGAAAATGATGCAAAAAGGAAACACAAACTAAACACGAAACACCTAATGAATCTCAGAAATGCTGAAGAATATTTCTCATTAACAATTCCAAGAAAGTTGCAGAGCCACAAAAACCAGGTGTTGGAGTCATTTACCCAACATGCACACTTAATTTGGTCAATTTGGACTTGTTAAACCACTATACTAAGTTTAATTGACTTAATCGGCATCAGATGAGCACTCTATGACATCAGCATGAGCACACCCATGCCTACCGTCAATCAGGGAGGCTAACTGGGCTTCCTCCTTCAATCGGGGAGCCATTCTAGGATGATATGAGTGTCATAAATGCACCTAATTGCTAACTGATTGTTACAATCAATTAAGATGAATTGTGTAGGAACCTCCATTTCATTTATTGATTATTTTTATTAATATTTATGAACTGGAGTCAACTAGGGCGCCTCCAACCACTTCTGATGACCAGTTTGAATTCAGTTAACCTCATCGGGGTTCATTGGAGTTAATGATGCACTACCACTTGTTGATTGGCATGCAGTGACATGTGTCTGAGCTACTTTCAGTTAGAATCAGTCATCCATTGCACTCCGATAGAGTTAGGGCTCAGTTGAGTTAATCACGGCTTGGTCGGTGGATTAACTAGGTGTGTTTACTGTGGCTGTCATTCAGTTAAGATACATCCATTCATTCAATTCTAATGACCTCCTTGGGAATTTGAATTGTCTTGGAATTCATGCACCTTGCATGATCATTGTATTGTATTACTCATTCTTTATTGATTATTAAGAGCTACTACTCCTATTGCAGCACCACTATGCCATTTTCATGCTTAATTATTTGAAATCTCTTATGAGACTGTGCTTTAGTCCCTAGATTACTGTGACATATTAACATGGTATCGAAGCTCATGGTGAGCCAAAGCTTAGATCTCTCAAAAACATGGTTTTTGACAGATCTTGCAAGAAAAATTGAGCAAAAAACTCAAAATTCCAGCACTGCACCAGAAGCCAAGGCTTACCACTTAATACCCCAAGTTAAGGAATTGTTGATCAAACCTACTTGATCAACTACGTTGGGTGTGATGAAATCCTAAAATGTGCAAGATTTCCGACCTTACGGTGCCCCTTTTGTTGTGATTTGTAGGTTTTAACAAGTGAAAAGCATTCCCTATAGCAGTTTGATATGGCTTCTTCCGTCAAACTCTTGACTCCGTTCAATTTCCATTCATGGAAAGGAGATATGGAGATCCAGCTACGTGCTAGAGGACTCTATGGGGTCACTATGGACACTAAAGAAGAGCCTACTCATGTGATAGACAAAGCTATATTATTGAACAAGAAAGATGAAGCATTCGGTTTCTTGTGCCTCTCTATTTCCAGGGATATTCTTTTCCATCTCTCGGGATTGAAGACTCCAGAGGAAATTTGGTACAAATTGGACACTATGTATGGAAAGCAGGATGATTTGAGAGTTTACCAGCTTGAAAACGAGTTGATGTCTCTCCAACCTTCCAATTTCGAGACCTTAAATGATTTTTTCACAAAGTTCAAGCACATTGTCTTACTGTTGAAGCAATGTAAGGTGGAGAAGGAGAATGATCAGCTCATCCTTGCCATTCTCTCCAATCTTGGAGCTGATTATTCGGTGTTTGTTTCTACATTCCGTGTGGGGAAGCTCACAACCCCTGGATGGAAGATTCCTTCACTCAATGCCTTCATTGAGTCCCTAACAAGTGAACATGATAGGCTTGTCCAGATGGGGATCATCAGATCCTCCCGTGATCAAGCCCTCTATGCTTCGGGGCCCAAAGATTTGAAGGGTAAAGGAAAGCAGCAGAAGAACCCAAAAACCAAATTTGAAGCTCCTACGCCTAAAGTTGAAAACCAGCAGCATGAAGAGCCTTCCGGCTCAAAGAAGAACAAAAACAAAGGGCATCATGGAAAGGAAAAAGTCAATTGTTTGTACTATGGGAAGGGCTTCCACCCTGAACATGCCTGCATGAAAAAGAAACTTGAAGAAGCAACTTCTCTTCTTGATAAAAATCACATCAATTTTCCGGAAATATTTCGGAGGAGAGATCAGCAAGATCGGGAACCACATCATGAAAGAGGTCATGCTCTCATGGCAAGCACTTCGAAGTAAATAGCTCTTTTGATAGATTCTAGAGCTTTGAATCACATGATGGATGAAATAGACTCTCTCTCATCCTTGGAGACCAGAAAATCCATTCCCATCCACATGGGAGATGACTCCACAATCATATCCGAAGGACAAGGTACTGTAAATCTTGAGCATGGTTATTTTTCCAATGTTCTATATGTACCATCTCTTGCATCAAACCTCCTCAGTGTTTATCAAATGAAACATATGGGAGTTCCCAAGAGAGTCTCCTTTATCCCAAATGATGTAGAGGTCACAGAACTTGCATCCAGAAAACTTGTAGCAAAAGGCCTTGCAAACCATCATGCAAAAGCCTACGAGTTCTCCCATTTTGTGACGGATGCAAATCCCACCGCATTGCTGACTCATGGAAAGGAGGTTAGTAGACTATGGAATGAGAGGTTCATTCATCAATTAATTGTAGAAATTACAAAATAATTCCATGGTTGAAGGCCTCTCGGTCATCAAAGCTACCACTGGAATTTGCAAGGGTTGTGTTGTTGGAAAGCACCCTGAGCATAAGTTTGATCGAGGAAAGGCAAGCCGAGCATCATGCATCTTTGGGATGATACATTCTAATATCAGTGGACCCATGCCTACCACATCCATGAATGGATCAAGGTACATTCTCACTTTCATTTATGACTTATCCAGATACACATAGGTCTTTTTTATCAAAAAGAAGTCGAAAGTCTTGGAAAAATTCACTAATTTGAAGGCATTGATTGAGAATGCATCTAGACAAAAGATCAAGATTTTGAGATCTGATAATGGAGGGGAATATATCAGTAATGATTTTCTACATATATATTCCCAAAGTGGTATTCAAATCCAACATTCAGTGCCCTACACTCCCCAGCAGAATGATGTAGCGGAGAGAAAGAATCGGTCTCTCAAGGAGATGACCACTTGTATGCTAGAATCAAAGAAGTTAGATGCAAATTTGTGGGCTGAAGCCATGAATGCTGCAGCATATATTCAGAACAGAGTTCTACACTCATCTATGAAAGGGAATACCCCTTTCGAAGCATATTTCGGACACAAGCCGGATGTGTCGAATCTGAGGGTGTTTGGGTTCGCTGCATGGGCCTGAATTTCGCTTAATAAAAGGAGGGATTTGCAACCGCAAAGCATCGAATTTATGTTTATTGGATATCCTGATGACTCTAAAGGTTTCAAGCTACTGGATATCAAAACAAAACATATCATCATTGAAAGGAGTGTCATGTTCGATGATCCTCTTCAGGAGGTAGAACTAGTGAAGGAGAAAACGGCTAAAGTTCCTTTCTATTCTACTGAAT
The DNA here is from genome assembly GCA_001517045.1 of Pseudotsuga menziesii. Classification (NCBI taxonomy): domain Eukaryota; kingdom Viridiplantae; phylum Streptophyta; class Pinopsida; order Pinales; family Pinaceae; genus Pseudotsuga; species Pseudotsuga menziesii. Next base: position 53,886 of record LPNX010217935.1, on the reverse strand, counting down.
ATTTGGATGATATAATTGGGGGTGATGACACTGATTTAGCTCCTTTGATTTCTGATATTAGTGAAAAGCAAACATCAGATGCTGAATCAGAACCTGAAGTACAAATTCATCTCCCAACTTAGGTCCGACATACACTCTCCTCCGCAGGTGATAACATTGGAAATCCGGATGATCCAAAGAAAACCCAATCTGATTTCCATAGAGCAGGTATTGCACTCTTTTGTCATGATTATTTGTTGTTTGAATATTTTTATTTAATGATAATTTCAAATTCTAAGTCTTACTACCTTGCTTGGAAGGATCCGAGATGGCAAGATGCCATGGACGAAGAGATGAATTCTCTTCAGAAAAACACTACTTGGGAACTAGTTTCTCTTCCTCGGGGGAGGAAATTGGTTCAATCCAAGTAGCTGTCTCAGATTGAGGTTGATGCTGATGGCACAACCTGAAAATATAAGGCAAGGTTGGTAGAAAAATGTTTCTCCCAGGTCCAACGTGTGGACTACCATGAGACTTTTGCACCGGTTGTAAAAATGGACTCTATCCGCTTAGTTTTGGCAATTTATGCATCTAAGCACTGGGAAGTGCATCATATGGATGTTAAGTTTGCCTTTATACATGGAGATATTCATGAGGAGATATACATGAAGCAGCCTGAGGGCTACATTTCTGATCCATATTTGGTTTGCAAACTAAAGAAGTCACTATACGGGTTAAAACAAGCCCCAAGAGAGTGGTATTCCAAGATGGATGCCTTACTTCTCTCGCAAAACTTTCAAAGGTGTAAATAATATACAAATGTGCATCTACAACAGTCTGATGGTCATTTTCTTATTACTATTTTATATTTTGATGACTTACTGATTACAAGTAGCATAGTTGCTTCTATTTCAGCCATCAAAACTGCCCTCCACAATGCATTTGAAATGAGCGATTTGGGGCTCTTGAAGCAATTTCTGGGGCTCGAAATTGAGCAAAATATTGATGGGATAATGGTCACTCAGTCCAAATACATATCAGACTTGTTAGTTAATTTTAACATGGCTGAATTTAAGGCTGCTCCATTCCCTTCCCTTTCAGGGATCAGCCTTGAAGAAGGAAAAAGCACCCCTCCCATGGATTGCACTATTTATCAATAGCTGATAGGTAGCTTGCTCTACTTGACTCATTCTCAGCTTGATATCTGTTATGTCGTGAATGATGTGTCAAGATACATGCATCAGCCTCATGATCTTCATTGGAAGGCAGCCAAGAGTATCCTCCAGTATATTCAGGGAACCAGGACCTACTGCATTCACTATGCTGCAGACTCCGAGCTAGAGCTGGTTGGTTACACATATTTCGATTGGGCGGGTGATTCTCTTTATTGGAAGTATACTTCCGAATATGTCTTCATGTTTGGTGGTGGCCCCATTGTTGGAGCAGGGTCCCGCAACTACAGAAGAAGCTGCTAGTTTAGCGGAGAGATAAGTTTTGGCGGAAAGAAGATAAGACAGAGCTACGATGCCGTAGCACGTTTCCAGCTGCAGAGCAGAGCCGGAAACCATGACTTTTAAGATAGAGAAGTCAAGAAAGGCAACGGTACCTGAGTGGCCGAGAAGAGAGAGCTCACCCACTGCATTGAAGGCAGCGGCGAAAGACAGGAGGGCTCAGCGACCCTCATAAAGGAGAAGGAGCAACGAGGCTGAAGCATTGAAGACGAATGACAGAAAAGTGAAGCGGTGCACAGTACCCATGATCAGTGCCGGGAAGCATGGAAGACTGCAGAGAGCTGTGGTGTGACGGAAAGCGGCTACCTCAAGTACAAATATGGCCAACTGTCACTAGTTAGGGTTTGGGTTACTGTTGGGACGGGCCCACAGTGTTGTAATGGCAATACCCTCGAGCTACCTATAAAGGGATGTATTTTGTATTGTAAAAGGTTGGCATTTTGGGCACTTTCGGCCATCCAGCTAGTCGGGTAACATATAGTTAGCCATTGAGTCTGTTAGCTCACAGTTATCTTGTATTGTAATAGAGTTGAGCTCTGGTTCTGTTATTAGCGGTAGCAACCTTACCGTAACCAGTAGCTGGCTTATAGAGTATGCATGTAACGATCCGCAGGGATCGACAGAGAGGGAAGAGTATATTGTAGGAGAGTAATATAGAGAGGAAAAGAGATCTAAGAGAGAAGATCTTGAGCTGCATATGCGTTGTAGCAGAACTGTGTTTTACCTTCCCCTGAGCTATAAGAAAAACACAGTTCTGTGGACGTAACTTCCATCCTGGAGGTGAACCACGTTAAAATCAAGTGTTATGTGATTGGTTTATGTGTTATGTTTACTTATGCATTTCTCAGTCATTTCATGGACTTTGTTTACAGTTTAATGAATGAAGGTGTTAATCAGTTCACAGTAACATAGAAGGATAAATATAAGTCGAAGTCTTTGGCATGTTGTATGTGGTTCATTTATGTTTTGCGTGAAACAGTCACTAGTCGTAGTATTGAACAGCCTTGTATGTTAAGTCTTGCACGTCGACACGAGCAACGCTAAGTGCGGTAAACTGCGGAGGTAGGATATCACAGAGGGGTGATACCGCACCGGCAGAGGAGTTGCGGTGCGCGATACCGCAGGTTGAGGACTTAGCGTTGGGCAGGAGCTGCGTGTCGCACGGTGCACGACGACGCGGTAAGGTTGGAGGTATCGCGAGTCAGGGAAAGTGCGCAACGTAGAAAAGGACCGCATGACGGTATAAAGGAATATCCCGCGGCTAGAAGAGCTGCGAGACGAGGAGATCGCGCGACGCGAGCAGAAGATCACGCGACGCACAGAGAAAGAGACCTCGCAGCTAGAAGAGTTGTGAGTCGCAAGTAGGATTGCCACAGAACCTGGTCCAAAACACTTGAGTCCTTGGCCAACCCTTTAGAATCACTTCGGGTGAGACTTCAGGCCGCTTTGCGGTCTGTCGCCGAAAGGGCCAGTGAGCTAGGGATGTTGTTGGTTGATTATAGAAAACCCGGGTCTACCCATCACAGCCAACAAATGGTTCCGCTGCCGGGTTTTGAACAACTGAGCGCTAATGTTCTGTTGGCATTCTACTAGAGAAGAGTTTCACCAGTGGCTGGAGTCAAACTTAAGGGAGTTTGCCAAAAAAGAAAATCGGAGCCCTAAATTGAGCACAGAGGACTGGTTACAAAAGCATATCGCTTCAGATATACACGCGATATTTTTTGCAACTTATGGAAACGAGCTTTACGACTGGTTATCAAAGTTGACAGATAGGAACATATTCAAGAAGAAAAAAAACATTGTCTGGACACCGGAGCTGATTCAGACCGTGCAGAATCTCGACAATCCCATCACGAGAGCAGTGGACTTCTGGATTGCGAGTGTGCTAGAAGGCTTTGTTACAGAATTTGCAGTTGACCAGAGAAAAAGCTTCAGCGAGGCTAAGCGGTACTTCTTCAAAGGATATCGTGGTAAGTACCTAAAATCTTTAAACTTGTCCATTAAGATGTTGCTACATTAAAAAGGAGTAATGGACATGATTTTAGATGAATAAGTAAAGATGGTAATGTCACAAGAGTTTGAAAGTGATTTTGATGACATTGGACGAACACGTAGTGGTAAGAAATATAAAGTAGCTTTTGGCTTTCCTGTATTTGGAGACAATTCATACAATATTAGGCAACCGAGTCCTAGTACCACAGAAGAACCAGAGGGGGGTATCCCTTACCATCCCTATACCCCGCAGAAACAGACCGAGACTCAGAGTAATCCCGTAGGTACTCCATCCAGTAGCTCACAAACAGTACCTACTACCGCTACATCACCTTCACCTACACCGTCGAGTGGTAGTAATCCAGTCAATCAGAACCCACCACAGAGAAATAGAATGGGAGATGATATGAAGCTACCTACCTTTAAGGGTACAGGAGCAGAGGACCCGGAACAGCATTGGTTTCTATGCGAATCCATGTGGACCATTAAAACAATCAACGACGATAACCTTAAACTTGTACAGTTGGTCACCACACTCAGAGATCGAGCTTTAACATGGTACATAAAGTATACCACAGTACCCAAGACACTTGCCCAGGTCAAGAACGCCATGATTAAAGAGTTTAAGAAACCTAAGTCTGAGTCTCAGTGCATAACAGAGCTCAAGGATATTAAGCAGCTACCATCAGAGTCAGTATGGGACTTTGACCAGAAATTCAAAGCTCTTATAGACCAAGTAAGCTTTGAGTTTGCGCCGGAGCAGCATAAGGAATGGTTTATTGCAGCGCTGCTCCCTCACATCAGACTGCCACTAATGCAACAGAAACTCCAGACGCAGGATGACGCGTTGGAGATGGTGATGAAGCTATAAGCTTCACCTTTAGCTGAAACTAGTGTAGGCATGACAACTCTACAAAACCAGTTGGCCAACCTCAAGTTACAGATACATGAACTTAAGAAAGGGAAAGAGGTTATGCAAAACATATGGTGCTTACGATGTAAAGCACAGGGTCATACCAAAGACAACTGTCCAGTCTTTGCAGAATATTTAGCGTCAGGGGCTCCTAACCCCTTACCACGAACGCAAGGGCCATGGTGTGAAATATGCAAAACATAAGGACATCCGCCTCAACAATGCCCTTTGCTTCAAAAGTATGTACAGACACCTAAGAAGCTATACTGTGTCTTCTGCAAGTCTGTCGGACATGATGAACAGGATTGTCGAGCCTATGATCTCATGTTAGATAGAAAACATGACGTATACAGAGTCCAGTCAGAAACACAGGGTCCAGCAGCAGGACCACAGCCTAATCCGACTTACGGTGGCCGTGGAGGAGGATTTAGAGGACGAGGCCGTGGAGAAGGCTTTGCACGAGAGAAGGCTTCGGCAGAGGAGAAGGTTTTGGCCGTGGTCGTGGACCAATCACTTGTTATAACTGCAGAGTTGTAGGCCACTATGCTAGGGACTGTCAGAGCCCCACTACCACTTGTAACTACTGCAAATCTTATGATCATACCATAGAGGAGTGTCCTACCTTGATAGCTAAGATCAAAGACCCTAAGCCAGCAGTACACCAGAACATCCAGCTTATTGCTGCTGAACCGAATGAACCAGAACCAAAAGTTAACATTGTGACTCGTAGCAGTGCTTCCATCAGTGGGACATCGCAGGATATCGAAAAGAACACAAGCCAGCAGTGGGTGCGCAGAGCTCCTAGTAAAGCAACATCATTCGACCTGCAGAAGAATAAAGAGACATTTCACAAAGCCAAGGCTTCCTTTGATGAACCTACGCAATCAGGATCGCAGGTACCGTCGTCTAGGGGCGTACCGCAGCAAACACCTTGTGGCGATAGCCCTGAACAGATACCGCAGGCTACCACATCGGGAAGATGCGACGAGGATGAATCGACCGGAAGCGTACAATCCTTCCTGCGCAGTTGCTTGAAACTCGTGAGAAATGAAAAAGCTATCGGTGAGCTACAACACATCATAGATCAGTGTCAGCAACCTTCTCTCTCGGGCAGTGAACACTGCGCTGTTCATAATATTACAGGACATACAAGGACCGGAAGAGAGATGAAGATCACAGCACAGATTGGAGAGTTTGAAATGGATGAAGTCGTCTTAGATCTAGGATCAGAGGTGAATGTTCTGACTAAGCAGACATGGGAACAGATGGGTAGCCCTCAGTTAGTCAGATCGCCTATCCACCTGAGATTAGCTAACCAGCAGCGAGTATCACCATTGGGTCGACTGTCGCAGGTACCAATTGACATTGACGGAGTTCGGAGTTTTGCGGACTTCGAGGTTATAGAAATCATTGGCGACAGTCGACTGTATCCAGCATTATTAAGTATTGATTGGGCGATCGATAGCAAGGATGTCATCGACCTAAAGAGAAGACAAATGACCTTTGAGGATGCGCAAATCCGGGTCATCGCGCCGCTGGATCCTCACCAGGGTCCTAGATACATTGAACCTATCCGAGCCGAGGAGGAGGCACATAACATGGATAGTCTCTACCAGATGACTGCGAACCAGAACGACTACATCAATCCAACCGCAGAAGGGAACATTAGTTGGCGATGCGACAGCTCATGCGCATCGGATTCTGATGTTGGTATAGAGAACTAGCAGAACAGACTTTACGAAGTCTCAGTGCGCAGATGTGCGTTTATGAGTAAGTCACTGTGATGGATTGGCGCAGAGATCATTGAGATTCCATCATATCATGGTCTGACAGATATTCAGGACTTCCTTGAGCAGTTTGAGAACCAAATTCCTTACGAGCAGAGGATCGCAGCTATGGACCTTGCAGTACGAGCCACACCTGCAAGATGGTGGTATGTGCATAAAGAGAATATCGCATCATGGGATGATATTAAAATATTGATGGCAATCAGATTTTCTGTCGACACAGAGTATGTCCAGCGGAAGTACACAGGAGAAACTGATCCCAGGGCACACATTCAGATATGTGAACAGAACTGGTCGGACATTCCTGAGGATGAATGGGTTCACAGATTCATTCACACATTAGACACAGTTCCAAGGAACTGGTACACATAGACCGAGTTGCGCAAGGGGATGACCACATGGTCACTTATGACAGACAGTTTCCTACTCACCTTCGCGTCTGAATCAGAACATCCAAGTGTTGCTCAGGCCCTAGACATAATCAAGATCAAGATATTTGAGGACTGTACCATCTTAGTGCAGGCTCAACCTGAGTGGGCCATCCAGTTGCAAGCCATGCTTGAGTGCTATAATTTCGCAGCAAAGTCAGACAATGAAGATAAGGATGAGGATGAAGATCCTCACAACACCAACATTCCGGAGTCAGAAGGGACTCGCGATGTTGGGGGACCACAGTTAGAGATTCCAGCAATCACCGAACCTATCAAGATTAAAAAGATCAATATTGGCACAGACGCAGAACCTAAGTTTGCCTCTATTGGAGACTATTGGAACGATGAAACAGTCGGATAGATTACAGATTTGTTACATGACTATCAGGACCTGTTTCCCACCAAGTTCACAGAAATGAAGGGAATAGTTGGAGACCTGGGAGTTATGAGGATACCATTGAAGGAGGATGCTAGACCAGTCAAGCATCGCCCATATAGATTGAATCCGTGCTACAAAGAAAAAGTTAAGAATGAGATTGATAAGATGCTATCAGCAGGAATCATTGAGCCGGTAGAAGAAAGCGAATGGGTTAGCCCCATGGTCGTGCAAGAGAAAAAAACAAAAGGGGACATCAGGATCTGTGTCGATCTGCGCAAGCTCAACGATGCATCGCTTCACGATCCATTTCCGACACCATTCACTGATGAGGTATTAGACAACGTGGGAGGACAGGAGGTCTCCTCCTTCACTGACGGCTTTTCAGGCTACCATCAGATCAGAATACATCCAGAAGATCGATCCAAGACCACCTTTGCAACAGAATGGGGCTCGTTCCAGTATACGGTAATGCCCTTTGGTCTTAAGAATGCACCAGCTATATTTTCTAGAGTAGTAGTTGTTGTATTTAAAGAATACATCCATAAATTCTTAGAAGTATATTTTGATGATTGGACTGTATTTGGACTAATCAACAAGCACATAGGAGACTTACGACTGATGTTAGAGAAATGTAGGCAGTACCAGATTTCTCTAAACTTGAAGAAATGTATATTTTGTGCACCATTTGGTATTTTGTTGGGTCACATTGTTTGCAGACAAGGCTTGATGGTAGATCCCGCGAAGATCACCATCATTGTAAATCTTCCAGCACCCAACTTAGTCAAGCAACCGAGGACAGTACTTGGTCATACCGGGTACTACAGAAAGTTCATCAAGGGCTACGCAAAGATTACAGCACCAATGGAGAAATTGCTAAAGAAAGATGTAAAATTCCAATGGAATGAGGAATGTCAGCAGAGTCTAGACACACTTAAGGAGAAGATGATTACAGCAACCATCTTAGTATTTCCAGACTGGACTAAGCCATTTCATGTACATGTGGATGCGTTTGGCATCGCATTAGGGGTTGTTTTAACACAACTAGGAGAAGGAGATATTGACCATCCCATCGCATATTCCAGCAGAAAGCTATCGACAGCAGAAAAGAACTACACCACAACAGAAAGAGAAGGCCTAGCTATGGTGTACGCGCTCCAGAAGTTCAGGCACTACCTGTTGGGTGCCTTGTTTAAGATGTTCACTGACCATTCCGCGTTAAAGTATTTGGTCAATAAGCCAGTGTTAGGGGGGAGAATATGCAGATGGTTACTCCTCTTTCAGGAGTATGATTTTGAAATCATCGTGAAACCAGGTAGACTGAATGCCGGACCTGATCATCTATCGCGGATAGACTCAGGAGAAGAGCCAAGTAACCTAGATGACAATCTGCCAGATGCGCCATTGTTTTCTATCCAGATTGCAGATGAGTACTATGCCGATATTATTCAATTTCTCACTACAGGAGTAGCACCTGATGAGTTTACTAAGCAACAAAAGAAGCAGTTGGTTGTTAAAGCAGCAGACTTCACCCTCATCGCAGGACACCTATACAAGTTAGGTCTGGATGAAGTTCTGCGCAGATGTGTGATGCCGCATGAAAAAGACGTTATTATCAGAGAGGCACATTCAGGAACCACAGGAGGTCATTTCGCAGGAAAGTCGACTGCGCAGAAAATCCTGGAGGCAGGATTATGGTGGCCTACATTGCATAAGGACACCAAGGACTTTTGCAGATGCTGCGATATCTGCCAAAGGGTAGGAAAACCCTCTCGACGCGATGAAATGCCGCTGCAACCGCAGGTCACGCTGGGCGCATTTGACAAATGGGCTATAGATTTTGTGGGTCCTATCAACCCACCAAGAAAGCGCACTGGTGCGAGATATATTATCACTGGAACAGAGTACCTCACCAGATGGGCAGAGGCCAAAGCAGTAAGAAATTGTGATGCTGCTACAGCCACACAGTTCCTTTTTGAAAACATCATCAGTAGATTTGGATGCCCAGTAATTTTGATGAGTGATCAAGGTACACATTTCTTGAACAGCACCATTGAGGCGTTGACAGAAGAATTCCAAATTCAGCACCATAAGAGCACTCCCTACCAACCCCAGGCTAATGGTACGGTGGAGGCCTTTAATAAGATTTTAGAAAATGCTCTTACTAAGATCTGCAATAGCCAAAGGAATGATTGGGACCTCAGAGTTAACGATGTATTATCGGCGTACAGGACCACATGCAAGAAACTTACGGGACACACACCTTTCAGCTTGGTGTATGGACAGGAGGCTGTTATGCCTATGGAGTATATTCTTCCCAGTTTAAGAATCGCTTAGATTACGGGGATGACTGATACAAACACAGTGGAGGAAAGGCTAGCACAGCTGCTTGCCTTAGAAGAAGACAGATTTATCGTCGGATTCCATCAGAAAGTGCAGAAGGCACGAGAAAAAGCTTGGCACGACAGACACATTAAGAGTAAGACTTTCCAGATCGAAGACCTAGTGCTCCTCTATGACAGCAAATTCATTAAGTTTCCAGGAAAGTTCAAGACGCATTGGTTGGGGCCATATCAGATACAGCAAGTCACAGAGGGAGATGTCGTTCAGCTCAGCCAGCTGAATGGGGAGCTTCTTCCCACATGGATTAATGGCAGTAGGCTTAAGCTCTATAGTGATAGCCACCCCGCCTCTCAACCCTAGCTTAGCCAGTTTATGGTGGTGCAGATGTCCATTGTAGTTGAAAGGAGGCATCGCACCGGGAACTAGTCTACACCGGCAGGTATTATTCTAAGTATGAGGAATCGCATCAGGTTGGTTCATTTTAAAAAAAAAGAAAAAAGAAAAAAAAGACGTAGTATTGTTTTACGCAGGTGATGTGGAGTCGCATCGCGGCAGTGCGATGTTCCGCCGTGCCACGTACTCAGTTTTGCAACCGACAAAGGGCCAGTCAAGTCACCATCTGACAGGTAGTTAATGAGGAAATGACCGGTATATCTTACCGTAGATTTGGCAACAATATAATAAATTTTTCCAGATTTGGAAAATCTCCGACGAGACCGGCGCCTGTACACACACGTTTCGAGGGAAATTCGATCGGATTTCCTCATTTATTAAGGATCGGATGACGGGTGTGGTCTTGTCCAGGCATTGATGACGACCGACGGGTTCAGTCTAGTTGACCGTTGTGTCCGGGATTATCGTATTGCGTATAAAAGTAGAAAGTAGTCAATTGAGACGGTTACGTTTGCAGAAAAATCGAGAGCTGTAGAGTGCATTGTTAAGAATTCCCTGTGAAGAGATAAGTTTGTTACAAGAGTGCTGTGATTTTCAGAAGTTGCAGCCAGTTGCACGTCCACCATTTTTTTTTACTGAGTGGGTTATGTCCGAGGACGAACCTATAGCAAACGTTTTGAGAAGGTTTTAGCGTCACGGCCTTGCAGGTGCTATGACGACGCCATCTAGGGGCGCTCCGCCAAGTTCGTCACAACCCAGACAACAACCACAGACGAGGAGCCAATCTCAGGTCAATGATGAATCCGGTTCAGAGCATGAGGAAGAAGTTCATAGCACAACAGACTACATGATACCACGAATTGAAGGAGCACCAGAGGCAAGAATTCCTAAGAATGCTAAGTATATTGTTCCCATACCACCCATTGATTCTCGAGTAAAGGAAAATGGAGATCTAGTAGGATATGCTGCTGTTGTTAAATTTGTAAATTATAACCTGGGAGATGGTAAGACATCCTCAGTTCAAGCCAGACAACTATCTAAAGATTGAGAAGAACCCAAGGATAGGGAGAGATGAATATGTTCCCCTGCCACATGTCCAGATTCTTAAGCGGTCAGGTCTGCTCAATTTGCTGAGATTACCTCATTTTGGACGGGGTGCAGAGGTTAATGCCGTGTTGCGCATTTTACTCTCGTGTGTACATGGAGGGTACCTCTGGCTAGGTAGCAAGGTCGACCTGAACGTCGATTTGATACATCGTATCACCGGCCTGTCCAAGACGGGTAAACACCCTGATATACAGACAGCAGGAAAAACCAAGGACTTCAAGTTACCGCAAGCTCTAGTAACTAAGTATCAGTTACAGAGAGGAGGACGGGCTTATGACATTTCAAGCATAACAAATGAGACACTTAGATTCACCGCCAGTCTGCTCGTGGGCAGACTGCTAACCAAGGTTCGACCAAAGGAAGTTACAGGATCTGTAATTCACCTTGCCATACAGGTCACAGAGGGGGAACAGTTCAATTGGTCTCTATTCTTATTAAATATGCTTCAAGCAGATTTCTTGGCAGCTCAGGATGAAGCAAACCACCCTTTCCATTTCTCGTGGTTGCTTATACTTTGTGCATTTGTCGGATGGAAGGAGCCGCCCCATACCCAGTTTCCACAAATAGTAGGTGGCGCGCCCAGAGGTGTGCACTATGCCAGCTTATGGGACGCCAACAGCCCAGCCAAGAAAGCGGTAAATACGATGGTATTCCATGACTACTATAAGCTGTTGATGAAGGTCATTCAAGAGACACCACGGCTCAGCACGGAGACTGTGGACATATACGATAGCCGGCTTAATTTTATGGCAGACAGCCATTTAATCTATCTGCGACCAAAAAGGACTAAGCGGGATGATTGGGCTCCTGGCTCGTTTAGGATGACAGCACGGGACGTCGAAGAAGTCACAAGAGACTTCGACGACCAATGGAAACAGGAATATGAAGATACCGCACCACTATCATCAGACACTGCACAGACAGAACCCAAGGACAAGGACAAAGACAAAACAGACACCCAGACGCAATCTTCAACAGAAGCACCACTACTAGGGGAAAAGAGAAAAACTTCACAGCAAGGGCCATCAGAGGCACAGACGACAAAGAATGGAGAAGAAGGGCCACCAGAGACACAGCAGAAGAAAAAACAAAAAACCTCAAAGCCAGTTCTGAAGACCGCATTGACAGACGATGACTATGAACTCATCGCAACAAGGACGTGTGACACATTGAAGGACTCACTTCACGCGATGAAGGAGTCGCAGGAAAAGAGACAGAGCACAGTAGAAAAGCAGCTTCTAGACTTAAAAATAATTACAGAGAAGACTGCCATGATGCACATTCCCCTGGTAAAGGCGACCACCGGAGAAACTTCGACACCGCCGATGTTCCGCCAGGAAAGCTTAGCAAAAGATCGCCTCAATACTGTGTTAATTCCACCAGGGAGTATCTGATTCCCTGCGACCATGAAGGACCCACCAGCTCAGTTTAGACAACCCATCGAGGTTAACCTTGCAAAGTTCCATATTGATCAGTTGCAAATGATCCAGCAGCAGCTAGGCGCAGAGCTCAGGAGTAGAGAGCTCGAGACTTACAAACAGAATACGCAGCTGAAGCAACAGAATGTAGCACTTGCTATCAGTGTTCAGAAAAGGGCAGACGAAGTACGAACATATGAGGAAAGAGAGCAAGATCTTTCTCAAGTTTTGCAGAACCATTGCATTGGAATTGCCCCAATGTAACATTGAGTTCGCCTTACCAGTTCCGCAGAAGTTAAGAAGAGTAGCAGACAGAGCAAAGGCTCTGGAAGAAACCGTGGTTAGGATGGACGAAGTAGTGGCTAGGATGAAGGCAGACCACGAAGTGCAGATCACCGAGCTTGAGGCTCGCATACGAGACACCTCCCAAGCAGACCAGAAAGTGCGAGTAGAAGCCCTTCGACTCACTTCTGTGCAGATACAATCTCGCATCGACGAAGCACGGTTAGTACTAACCGATGCGATGAAAACATGGGCCGAGTTAGATGAGCTGCCGAAGAAAGTAGAAATACAACAAAGTATTCAACAGGTAGAGAATACTGCAGCGGCAATGAAAGAAGAAATTAAGGGCTTGGCAGCTCTTCAAAAGATGAGGAAGACAAAGGAGATGAACTGCTTGTAGCAGGAAGCGCAGCAATTAAGAACAAAGGAGATACACATTAATGACCTGCTTCAACCATATCAAGAGCAAATCGCAGAGATAGTCGATACGATTGAGCAGCGAGTGAAGGAGTTCACTACCACCAGAGAGGAAACTGACGCCATCGAAGACGCCAGTATTAGTCAAGCAAAGCTTGACTCAGCACAAGAGCGTGTCGAAGTGATGCAGAAGGAAGTCGCAGGACTTCGACATAGGTTGCAGAGGACTTCGCAGGAAGCCAAGGCAAAGCTACAGCAGGAGAAGCCCGCTGGAAGTGGCTCGAGGACGAGCCACAAGTAAGTGTTAGGGGACTGTTGGAGCAGGGTCCCGCAGCTACAGAAGAAGCTGCTAGTTTAGCGGAGAGATAAGTTTTGGCGGAAAGAAGATAAGACAGAGCTACGACGCCGTAGCACGTTTCCAGCTGCAGAGCAGAGCCGGAAACCATGACTTTTAAGATAGAGAAGTCAAGAAAGGCAACGGTACCTGAGCGGCCGAGAAGAGAGAGCTCACCCACTGCATTGAAGGCAGTGACGGAAGACAGGAGGGCTCAGCGACCCTCATAAAGGAGAAGGAGCAACGAGGCTGAAGCATTGAAGACGAAGGACAGAAAAGTGAAGCAGTGCACAGTACCCATGATCAGTGCCGGGAAGCATGGAAGACTGCAGAGAGCTGTGGTGTGACGGAAAGCGGCTACCTCAAGTACAGATATGGCCGACTGTTACTAGTTAGGGTTTAGGTTACTGTTGGGACATGCCCACAGTGTTGTAATGGCAAGACCCTCGGGATGCCTATAAAGGGATGTATTTTGTATTGTAAAAGGTTGGCATTTTGGGCACTTTCGGCCATCCAGCTAGTCGGGTAACATATAGTTAGCCATTGAGTCTGTTAGCTCACAGTTATCTTGTATTGTAATAGAGTTGAGCTCTGGTTCTGTTATTAGCGGTAGCAACCTTACTGTAACCAGTAGCTGGCTTATAGAGTATGCATGTAACGATCCGCAAGGATCGACAGAGAGGGAAGAGTATATTGTAGGAGAGCAATATAGAGAGGAAAAGAGATCTAAGAGAGAAGATCTTGAGCTGCATATGCGATGCAGCAGAACTGTGTTTTACCTTCCCCTGAGCTATAAGAAAAACACAGTTCTGTGGACGTAACTTCCATCCTGGAGGTGAACCACGTTAAAATCAAGTGTTATGTGATTGGTTTATGTGTTATGTTTACTTATGCATTTCTCAGTCATTTCATGGACTTTGTTTACAGTTTAATGAATGAAGGTGTTAATCAGTTCACAGTAACATAGAAGGATAAATATAAGTCGAAGTCTTTGGCATGTTGTATGTGGTTCATTTATGCTTTACGTGAAACAGTCACTAGTCGTAGTATTGAACAGCCTTGTATGTTAAGTCTTGCACGTCGACATGAGCAACGCTAAGTGCGCTAAACCACGGAGGTAGGATATCACAGAGGGGTGATACTGCACCGGCAGAGGAGCTGTGGTGCGCGATACCGCAGGTTGAGGACTTAGCGTTGGGCAGGAGCTGCGTGTCGCACGATGCACGACGACGCGGTAAGGTTGGAGGTATCGCGAGTCAGGGAAAGTGCACGACGTAGAAAAGGACCGCACGACGGTATAAAGGAATATCCCGCGGCTAGAAGAGTTGCGAGACGAGGAGATCGCGCGACGCGAGCAGAAGATCGCGCGACGCGCAGAGAAAGAGACCTCGCAGCTAGAAGAGCTGTGAGTCGCAAGTAAGATTGCCACAAAACATGGTCCAAGACACTTGAATCCTTGGCCAACCCTTTAGAATCACTTCGGATGAGACTTCAGGCCGCTTTGCGGTTTGTCACCGAAAGGGCCAGTGAGCTAGGGGTGTTGTTGGTTGATTATAGTAAACTCGGGTCTGCCCATCACAGCCAACACCCATTTGCTGGTCTAGAAAAAAGCAAGCCGCCATAGAATTGTCTTCAGTAGAGGTCGAGTACCAAGGAGCGGTGAATGCTTGCATCCAAGTTGTTTGGTTGCAAGGCATTCTTTTAGAGTTTGATCTTGGTAGTACTTTGTCCACTGTCCTATTTTGTGACAATCAAAGTGCTATTAAGATATCCACAGATCCAATTACCATGCATAGGACTAAGCATGTAGAGATACACATGCATTATATCAAGGAATTAGTGCATGACAGGACCATCATTCTGCAATAATACCCTACTGATGAGCAGATTGCAGACATCTTCACCAAAAGATTTTCAGAAAAGAAGTTCACTTACCTCCGTTCATTGTTTTGGGTGAGTTCATTAGGGTGATCAGACTACTTTTAGTGTTCGTCTTGAGGGGGGGAGGGGGGTTTCCCACTGGGTTTTCCCTCTTTCCTCACTTAGATTTATTTTTTAGCATTGTTTGAGTTATATTATTGTACAGGGTTACCTATGGCCTTTGTTTTCGGGGCCCTAGCATTTCGTGCATTTTATTTTTACTCCTCCTGAGTATAGCTTAAGGGGGGGTGTTGGAGTCATTTACCCAACATGCACACTTAATTTGGTCAATTTGGCCTTGTTAAACCACTATACTAAGTTTAATTGACTTAATTGGCATCAGATGAGCACTCTATGACATCATCATGAGCACACCCACGCCTACCTTCAATCAGGGAGGCTAACTGGGCTTCCTCCTTCAATCGAGGATCCATTCTGGGGTGATTTGAGTGTCATAAATGAACCTAATTGCTAACTGATTGTTACAATTAGTTAAGCTGAGTTGTGTAGGTGCCTCCATTTCATTTATTGATTATTTTTATTAATATTTATGAACTAGAGTCAACTAGAGCGCCTCCAACCACTTCTAATGACCAGTTTGACTTCAGTTAACCTCATTAGGGTTCATTGGAATTAATTATGCACTACCACTTGTTGATTGGAATGCAGTGACATGTGTCTGAGCTAGTTTTAGTTAGACTCGGTCATCCATTGCACTCCAATACAGTTAGGGCTCAATTGAGTCAATCATGGCTTGATCAGTGGGTTAACTAGGTGTGTTTACTGTGGCTGACATTCAGTTAAGCTACACCCATTCATTCAATTTTAATGGCCTCCTTGGGAATTTGAATTGTCTTGGAATTCATGCACCTTGCATGATCATTGTATTGTATTACTCATTCTTTATTGATTATATAGAGCTGCTACTCCTATTGTAGCACCATTATGCCATTCTCATGCGTAATTATCTGAAATCTCTTATGAGACTGTGTTTTAGTCCCTAGATTACTGTGAAAGATTAATACCAGGCACACAGGGCCTCAAAAAATTAAAGTCCAACCCCTTTGGTCCTCTATTGAGGCTATATTTATAGAGTAATTTGCCTCTGAGACGAGTCTCGAAGCAGAGTACCAAAATCGGTTTACATTATGGGAATCAAACTCGCACACACTAAATCCTAACAAATTATGAGTTGGCAGATTCGCCATGATCACAAAACAAATCAGGAAAGCACGTTGAGATGCACGTGATGGATTAAAATAGAAAACTTGACATCTGGGACTCAAGCTCGTTTGATGAAAACGAATTTTCAGAGCATCTTTGGGCGACCTGCAACAGTCTCATTCATCCCTGCATCTTCAATCATCGAAAACATTCTGAACCATTGATCTCCGCAAGATTCATCCTGCACCGTTGATATGGGATCGAAGTGGTAGAAAGCGAGCTTCCAGCTTTCTCGAGGCTCAATTTTTATCTTTCTACTCCTGCCTTATCATTTCTACTCTTTAGCTTTCCGCAGCGTTGATTTACTTCGGATTCATCCTCAACCGTTGATCTAAGATCAAGTTGCTGGATGTGGAAAGAAAAAGTCAGGATTTCTGCTTTCACAATCCTAAGTTTGTATGTTTCCACCTTTCCTCTCCCTTACAAGCCGTTGATATTCAATGGAAGCTCTTTGGACCGTCGATCCTACGAAAAGTGGGATTATAACTTTTACGACCAAATTCTGCATCTTTCGCATTCTGATTTCTGCCTTTCTGTTCCTCTCCGAACCGTTGATCTTCGGCGAAAGTTCTCCGGACCGTCGATCGTCCAAAAAGTGGAAAGCGAGATTCCAATATTTTTTTAACCAAACTTTTGTATTTTCACTTTCTAATTTCTGCTCTTCTACTATTTTCTGAGTCGTTGATCTTTGGTGGAAGCTTTATGAACCATCAATCTCGGATTGCGGAAAGATGAAGTCGAGTTTACCAATTTTCACAACCAAAAATTTTCCTTTTCCGCTTCCGCATTTTGTTGGACCGTTGATTTATCCCGGATTCATCCTCAACCGTCGGATCTCGAAAGTCGGGTTTACCAACTTTCGCAACTGAATCTTTTCCTTTTCCGCTTTTTCACTCCCTATTTTTTCCTTCGCAGAAATGAATTGCGGCCCTTGATTTTTTTATGCTATGCATTGAGGTCGTCTGTTCTTGTCAGCCTTTAACTTTGATTAGATTTTTCATATTCGTGCTCATTTCCAAGGTCGTGCCTAAGAATTGTTTTGACTGTTTTCTTCACCTTTGACTAGAAACGGATCCTTCAAAACCTGCTCAGCACTTACTCGGGTTATATAACATGAAAAAAATTTGAACTTACCCTTCATTTTCACTGGCTTATCCTTTTGCAGGGGAATTAGCGTGGGTGCATCTGTAAAAAAAATATTCAAAATTTAGCACATGTGCTAACACAATGGAAACATTATCCCGAGAAGGAGGCTACTTGGGAAAAAGAAGAAACTATGAGACAAAACTTTCCTGTTTTATTTCAAAACTTTAATGATACTGATTAAGCATCGAGGACAATGCAAAAGTTTTAGAAGGGGGGGATTGTAACACCCTCTAATTACTTTTGATATTATTATTGTTATTTACTTTTCGAAGAAATAAGTAAATTAAATGTTATATATATATTTGGGAATTGGAAGTTGTAATAGTTGCACAATAAATTGACAGAAACTTGGGTTTAAAAACAGTTATCAGACCTGCAACATTTTCTATGGAGACAAGTGGCCAGTATTCAAGGGAATCAGTGATTTTTCTATAAAAGTCCTAGGAAAGACAAAAAAGATGAATTTTTTTATGAGAAAGAAAAATCCTAAACAGAGCTGCCAGAGATCACCTTGAGTGAAGCCTCTATAGTGAATTATTGAGATAGCAAAGAGCTTCCAATGAACATCTTGCATATGTTAGGCTCTGTTTCAGAACTGTCAGTGAAGCATGAGATAATGCCAGGCTCTGAGATAACTTATTATTGCTAATACTGGTTGCAACTTGAGGCTGCAGAGGAACTATTTTAAACCCAAGAGTCTGGGCAAGTGGGTGAAACTAAGAAAGTGGAATTGCTAATATGTTTTCTATGACAGGGTGTTGTGTCACTATTACAACTACCATTTCCAGATATGTTTCTTTCTTAAAACTAGTTTTGTTATATGGTGGAGTTAATGTTCATGCTATTTATATCTAAATTGTGAAGAGGTTAAGTGTAGTGTTTTCTTTATTACTGAGACTGTTCGATTTACAACTTCCCTTATTTATTCATAAGTTAAGGATTAGAGATTATTTAATAATATTCAATATACAATCTCTTTTATTTACACACAAGTTAGGCATTAGCATAAAAACCTAGGATTTTTTTATCCATTTACCTTATTGTCAAACAATGAAACCAATGTAGGTTTATTCAATATAATATATTGGAAAGTTACAGTCAAAGTAAAAGAATCGAAGTTACTCAATACCCTAGTTTAGCAGTAGATATATATCCTAAATCTTTTACAAGTTAAATTAATATTAAAATCTTAACCATGATAAACAAGTTAACATTGGGTGATTGTCTGTTAAAACAAAATAACCAAGGTAATGGAGATACAAGTAAACTACCGTATTTATTTTGATGAAACCCTATATACAAAAAACAATATTACTACCTATTAAAATAACAATATAAAATCATTGCATGCGACTATACTATCATGCAATTAGGTTATCAATATACTTAACACTGTAATGTTTTACACAAAACTGTGGATGTGTGGGTGTGGGTGTGGGTGTGTGCAATATTTCATAAAGTACATACCAAAAATTTGAAACCAAACTGAAAACCCATTATTTTTCGGCGTAGACCCAATATTTCATCCAAGTTCATGTATTAAAACAAACCCTATGTATTCATCTGCGATAAAAAGTATATATTAAAATGTTTCATTACAAGCAAGTATTTTCCTTTTCATTGGCATGGAGTTTAAAATATTAAGTATGTTTAAACAAATGTAGGAATTACAACTAGCAGCAAACCATCAAAACAAACGTTCATGTCAAAGGAAAACCATAATAATTATAAATGAATTTACCATTAATACGGAAGCCGCATGGCTTGAGATATTAACCCAGCAGAAAATCCTTTGAAACTTTACGGCCAACCATTGGAACCCAATGTTAAACCAACCCACACTTGAACGGTCAAACAAACAAAGGTTGCCTCCTTTAACTATCAGAGCAGAGATAGAGCCACCATTTTAAACCAATAACTTACCTTTAGGGAAGAGAAGCTTTCAGTTGAGCGGCCATACCTGTAAATTACAAATCACGGCCTTGTTGTTATGGAGTATTAAAACCAAAGAAAATAACAAAGGAACTAATTGTTGGGTGATAGGAACATTTACCTGAAATTCCAAAGCTGGAAACCGTTGATGAGTCGAGTCGAAAATAGTCTTTGAATTTATAAACCCCAATCGTGTCGAATGAAGGAGAACTGAAACGACGAGCAGTTATGAAGAATGGGAGGGAGTCTTGTTTAGCCGAGAAGATGACATGGGATCGGTAACTTGCCATCATTTCTACTGTAAACGCTGGAAAGAGCTCGAGCAATGTTACAGCTCCACTGCTAAGTAGAATTAAATTTTGATAGTGTAGTCGAGACGGGTTATCAAAGGGGAAAGTCAACTCTATTACTTTCCACCTGTAAAGCACTAGCGGACATGAAAGTGATTCCTTTCCGTTTAAATTTCTTACCCCGTAGCTTGATTCTTTAGTTGAATAGTCAAATGTTATTGCCACGTCTTTTACCATAATTGTTTTCGGAGTGCTAAGTAACTTGTAAACCCTAGGTTGTAATGGAATCAACCACGTAGGGTACCTGCAGGAGGAAAAAGAAATGGGTTAGCATTAATGCTAAGCAAGTTTTTGGTTTAAACTGAAGGATCTATCTTTCTTCTAAGGCTTTAGTAGTCTAGCAATTGTGGTGGAACTCTTATAACTATTGAAACGCTTTTCTACAATANATATATATATAATAATTTGATTTATGATTTTACATTGGTATTGTTATACATACCTTGATTCTTCTCTTGACATATATACCACTGAAGTAGCCCTCCAACCAATAGTGAACCACCTTTGAAGAAAAAATAATTATTAAATATAATTTTTTATTTGATATTTAAATTTGTAATTTTTTCTTAACCTAGTAATTAATAATTTAAATTTTTAACCAATCAACATAGTGTATATAGAAATAGAGGTGTTTGTTAGAATATTTATGAATTTAGGGTGTATTCCATTACATTAAATGTATAGATTTATTAAGGGTTTATGGTTAACGTCAATGTTTTAACACTAACAAAAGGAGTATTTGTTAAGGGTTTAGTAGTATGTTTTTTAATAAATATGGTTTATCATTTAAGATTATGATTTAATGATTAAGAGTTTGGTATATTAAAGGGTTCAAGGTTTAAGGATAAGGTTGAGAAATATGGTTGATGGATAAGGATATAGTTTATGGATTTTACACTTTTGACTCACATATGTATATCTATTAGGGAGGTTACAATATGAACATCTTTTGTATTGTGCTCATGTACAACCTAGTCAATGATGATCATACACTATCTCTTTAGATTGTCCTTTTTCTAGTGGACCACCTTCCCTTACTTCTCCCTACTTTAACCTAAATGTATAACTTATAAGAGATGTAGGATTATTGGCTTCCTTCTCTCTCTTAGTCTTTAACCCTTAGTTCTCGACTTGCTTCTTTTTTACCCTTGGGGCACTCGTTTGTGTTATTTCATAATTCAAAGGGTTTAGTTTTGGTTGCAAGCCCCTAATTGGGTCCATAATCGCTTTGATTCTTCAATAGAAAGTGTCCATTGTGGCCTAAATATATAATGGGTTCATATTTTTGGATAAAATGAGTTAAACCTCAATAACCTTTCTTAGTCTCATAGAAAATCATGTATCATTGGTCCTAAAGAGAGTATTTCACTACGTGTTTTCCACTCAAGGAATAAAAGGATGATTTTATCCTAAAACATGGTGTTGCAGAACTTGTGGTATGGAGTCAACACAAGCAAAATTTTGACCTATGGCTTGGGGAATAACCCAACATACTATTACGATCACTAAGAGTTAGTTAAGATCAACTTGGTCTAATATAATATTAGTTTAAAGTGTGATTTTAGTAATCATTGCATGTTCTTTACAATTCCTCAATATTAATGACACTTGAGTTGTGTCTTGGCATTTTATTGGTCCATTATCTTTATTCACTACAAGGAAAACACCTTATGGAGGAGGTTTTTGTGGACCTTGCACAAAAAAATCCCATTCATCCATTTATAAAAGAGGTCACTAGTAGAGGCGAACAAGAAGAGGTTTTAGCAAAGGTTTTCAATCGATGCACCAAAACATAAAGAACATGCCAGTCTGTTTAACAAAAAGCCACACCTATGC
>LPNX010217935.1:8364-30827 GCA_001517045.1 Pseudotsuga menziesii | reverse complement strand
ATATATATATATATATATATATATATATATATATAATTGATTAATGCTTACTATTAAACGAAGCGTATTGATGCGTATACCAAAACTGTGCTAATGCACTGTGAAATTGCGTGCACCACAATAGGTTAAAAATGGCACCAAAATGTAAAATTTTTATTTTTTCTCGATGTCGGAGAGTTCCTTGGCTCACCCAATCACCGATGCTTTTTTTTTACACCCATGCCCCCCTCATGCTTGTTGTGCTTCATTAGATTTTTTTTGTGATTTGATTCATCGGGACAGTTTAAATTTTTGCATGCAATGGAAATTTTGATACATGGCAACCATGCCTCGTAGGAAAGCAAGAGTCCAAGTATTTTTTTTATTACCTTTATCTTTACTTTCAAAAAATTAGTCGATTAAAAATTGAAAATTTCCATGAATTTGCCATTTTTTCAACTGTGCGGTGAGCTTTTTTGTTGGCCTTTATCATCGATGCACTATGTTAAACCCATAGTAAAGCGAAAACGAGCTCCTTGTAAAAAAAAATAATGCATTGTATGTTGTGCATCCCATAAACCATACACACCATTTATGATGTGATGTGTGAACATAAAACAAAATGAATAGGTAAAACTATCAAACAATTAATTTTAGAAACACATGGTGCAATTTAAATAAAATAATGCAACGTTATCAACCATAAACATGGCGCACCGTTCACATGTGTGAACCTAAAAGCAAACTCATCACTTAACCGAAAATATTTTTTAAAACATACACAGTGCTATTTTAATATTTGGATGCACCATCAACAATCTGTACACCTTTAAAATTATATTCAAGACACGCTAGTAAATTTAACACCTAAAATGTGTAATATATTTTACAACACTGTATACAAGGACACACGAGTGCTAAGTATATATTAACACACCATTTATGGTGCGTCTTCATAATATTATGCATCATGAAATGTATTAATAAAAAAAATCTTTTGATCGATGCTTTGTTTATATATGGATGCACTGGTCCATACTGATATAGAAAGCACCAGAAGTTCTATACTTACAAAAAAGTGTGTTTATTTCCGCGGTGTTCTTTAAGTTTGTTTAAGCATGCTTTATGGTGTGCATTTGGTTTTCTGGCACCGCTAGCGGTGCGATTAGTTTACACAAGCACTGATAATGGTGCATGGCTGTTTTATGGGTGCACCAAGGAGCTTTGAATTTTTTTGAGAAAAAAAATTATTTTCTTATTTAGATAAATGTAAATATAAATTTACTTCACTAATTTTTTAATGTTTTATTTATGTATATATCTCTCCATCCATATGATTATGACAATATTTACACGTGTTTAATTAGAGACATGAGTGACTAGAGCATCAACAAGTCCGACAACAACGACAAGACCATTACAATGTTGTACAAGAGTGGTCGATGAGAGAGAGGGAGAGGGATTTTCTCCCTCAACCTATTACCCCATAGACTTAATAGACTAAACATCTCTTACAGTATGTTGGCCTCCAATTTTTTTATGAGGAGGCTACATCATTGAGGGGGAACTCGTAGTTGCTAATGCAATTTATCAATCGTTGGGATCAATGACGACATGCTTTTAGGGTGGGTCATGATTTGTGGTTCTATACCACATAAGAGGAAATATACTTCATCATAGAATTATCCAGGAGAGGGAAATATTTTCCCCATTTCCCCTATGTCCCATGTGGAGCTATAGAAACCTTTTAAATGACATATGTATTGAGATATGTTAGTGAGGATGTTTTTACCCTTGGTGACTTTGAGGTAGTTGGTGTCCAGCTTGAGATATATTCTTTTTGTGTCGAGGAGGTTAGGTTACTATTTCTATTTCTCATAACAACCGACCATGTCACGATTGATGGGAAACACGCTAGTTCCCATTATTATATTGTGTTGACTCTTTTACTGTAGAGACCTAGATGCATCAGGCGGTCTTGCATTTTTTTGTGGTAATTTTTTTTGTTTTAGATCATTATTTCCTTATGTTTAATGGCATGAATCATAATCTTAGAATTTGGTTTAGATTTTTTTTCCTTAGTTTTTGAGATATCTTCGGTCACTCATCCCTCATTCCATAGCCAACCTTCTAGACCAATGAACAAGGTGTATATGTGCATATGGGGGAAAATGTTGCCCAAGAGGGGCCAATCTAATTTCTTGGTAGGATCACTCATGAGCCACTTGAACCAACGAGGATGATAGCACTTTGGATTTTTTACCATACCCATACATAGGGTTGGATTGGTGAGGATGCTCCAACATCCTATTTACTATATATGAGCCACTAGATGGTAGAGGTAATATTATATTTATTTTTTTATTAATCTAGTTGCACTTTTTTCAAGCAAAAAACACATGTTCCTTGATATTCATAGAGAATCAAAGAGAACATATAAGTCAATACATATGAATCATTCCATAATACAGTTTGATCCATACATATCAACAACTAGTACTAGCTACATCACATAATATTCATACACATCACTTCTAAGGATTCAAAAAAAACTACAAGAAAGAGTCATATAAGGACAAAAATATCCCCAACATCTTGTAGAGACAAAACAACCATCACACAACCATATCTATAGTAACTTCCACCAGGAAGACATCCTAATAGACATGAACAAAATCTTTGGAGGTAATAACATTCTCCACATACTCTTTAAAGAATAAGATGCCTTCATCTTTTCCAATAGCCCTTTTATAATTTTGCAGATATTGGCACTTAGGTTGGGGATGTGCCTCCCCAACTTGATTTGAAATGGAAGAGGGATAATATTTTCCACAATTATAGGCCTAGCCTAGGATTCAAGATCGGTGCTAGATTCTGCTATAATGTGGTGTGTTAGTTCTTTGGGTCATTGGCCTCAACAAGAAGTGTGCTCTGTTCAGTCCAACATGATCATGAGTGACCCAAACCTTGTTGTGATTTGGAATACACTCCCGCGTGATACAACATTACTTATGAGTCATATCATGGGTGCAATCAGGATACTAGAGATGTGGTGGTTAGCTAAGGTTGAAATCATGAACCTGGGTGTCTATTCCATGAGAATCAACTTTCGAAATCTGTATTTAAAACACTTTCGGCCGAAAACTATTTTCGGCCAAAAAACCTTTCGGCCGAAAAAAGTTATATATATTTTTAACGATGCAACTATCTGTAGTTTTTTCATTTCCGATTTTTCCCCTGTCTCGCCTGTCTTCCTCTCCTGTTAGGCCTCACCTCACTTGTTAGTCCTCGCCTCTGCCTTGCCTGTTGCAGCTCACCTCTGCCTTGCCTGTTGGGCCTCACCTCACCTCTGCCTCGCTTCTTAGGCCTCGCCTGTGTGTTAGGGGCTCGTTTGTGTGTTAGGAGCTCACCTGTGTGTTGGGGCTCGTCTGTGTGGTGCTTCGTGGTGGTGGTGCTTCACGGCTTGTTGATGTCCGTCTGGTGGTGCTTCACGGCTTGTTTGCCTCGCCTGTGTGTTAGGGGATCACTTGTGTGTTGGGGCTCGGCTATGTTGGGGCTTGCTTGTGTGTTGGGGCTCGCCTGTGTGTTAGAGGAGTGTCTGTGGTGCCTTCCGGCTTCGTGGTGGTGCTTCACGGCTTGTTGGCATCTGTCTGGTGGTGCTTCACGGCTTGTTAGCTTGTTGGCAGCTTCATGGTGGTGCTTCACCGCTTGTTGGCGTCCGTCTGTGAGCGTCTGTCTATGGTGCTTCACGGTTTCATGGTGGTGTTGGAGGATTCACGGTGGTGTTGGAGGCTGCGTGGTGGTGGTGTGAGAGGCTTCGCGGTGGTGAGGTAATTAAATTCCATTCTGTTTCCATAATAATATGATGATAAACCACTTACATGGCTCTGCTTGTTTTGAGTGTTGTGTGTTCAAGCCTTTGTGCTCTGCTCTACTTCTTTCTCACTGTGTATCATTTTAAGTAATCCAACTAAGCTTTGTTTTTATAGAGTTTAAATAATAAAAGATGTTATATTTAACATGACAAAAGTGTTTGAATTTTATAAAGTCATTTCCAGTATTTATTCAAAAGATTTAAGACATCTATCTTAAGCTAAAATTAGTATCAAATTTGTTTTTACAGAGTTTATAAAATAATAAAATGTTATATTTAACATGATGAAAGATTTTGAATTGTGGAAATTCATTTCCCTTTCTTATTCAAAAGATTTAAGACATTTATCTTAGCTAAAATTAGTAGATCAACATCTACCAACAACTTTCAATATGATTTTGTTTTAAACATTTACCATAAGTTAATATTTTTTGCAAATCTATCTTAGGCAACTCGGACCACACTTGGTTACAAGCTCGGCTTAAATGGCTTTGTAAACATCCCCAACATTGGTATGTAGGAGACCACCTCTCTGCCCAAGTGTTGACAATGCAAATTGGGTTTCGGACAGTTCTGGTGCAAACACATAGAACTACACTGAGCTACAGCTCAACAACAATAAGAGCATAACATTCCTCTATCTGTTAACTGCCTTACTAATCCGCAAAACTTAAACCTCTTTATATGCATTCTTTAATTTAAAAGATCCTAGGTCGAACCGGTTTTGGAAAATATCCAGTTAAATATTTCAACAAAAAAAAATTTAAAATATATGTATGTTAGTGTTAATTATTTTATTGAACTATGAGAAGTTATGACATGTAGTTATTGAACTATAAGGGCCCTAATTAACCCCTCTTGGTGCTCCTTAATTAAAATTCTAGAAAGGCTTTTTCACATGGGGCAAATTTCACAAGTACATTCAATTCGTTGTTTCATTACAGCCATACAAAAAACCAGAGCATTCTCTGTTCTGTTTGAAGTAAAACTTCCCTTTCAAGCAAAACCTGTAATCTGCCCTGAGAGCACAAAATTGTAAACTAGATTCTATAGACTGTCATCTGTGAGCAAAAGTATACTAGTGTTGATTTCATCTATTATTTATCTTTGTGGCTTATTTAAACCTTTGTAGATGCCAAGCCAAACCTTATGAATTTCATTAGAACCTATACATAGAAAGAGCTTGAATCTGTTACCCCCCTAGGTTGTCAAAATTCCCACTATATGTTCCTTTACATTTAGTGTGCTTTAGTTTACAAATGAGACATATTTCCATGAAGTTTCTTCGAGGTAGATTATTTGGTTTGTCAAGGATAATTTCCTACCATGAAAACTATGAATAATGATATCATGATATTGTGCATATGCTTTGTTCAATATTCTAAGATCTTATCTTTTTCTATTGTTCAATTGTATGTTCTATCAATTTATGTTGGTTGTTCATGTTACATAGTAGGTTTTTCCAACAAAGGTGTGCCCTGGAGCACCAACCCATGGGCATAAAACCCTAGATGGTGGAGACTTCATCACACCAAAGGGGCAGTCAGCAAAGCCACTAAGCCAAGTACTTTTGAGAGTAAAACCAAAGGTGTTGCTCATGTTCAGTCCAAGGGGTAAAAATCTCTCAAACATTATATCCATATAATAAATCCCACTTTGTTCTATACAATCAAAAATTTTGACCCCTTGCTCTAGCCTTAGCCTTGTAGGAACACTGAAGTAGCTCTAGTGCGTAACACACTTCATATGAATCAAAGTACATCAACAAAAAGGCTCTAAATTCTTTCGTTTTTCCTCACTTGCATTTCCACAAGATTAATAACTTGTGTGGATTGATCGTATTATGTTTTATACACAATAAGTATATTCAATTGTTTTTTCTTTTCCTCAAAAACTTTCTATGGGATAAACTACATTAGTTCATTGGTGCTTATTTTGATGTTTATAGGAGATATATAGTAGAGGTGGTTCGAGACAAGGTGGTCACCCATTCTTTGATTCGAAGATGTACAGAGACATCTGAGACAAGGACGCCTAATACCACACCTACATCTACTGAAATCCCTTCAAATGTTCGCTCTCGAAGATAGTCTGAATCATCTAGAGATTCTAGCGTATTATATCGATACACATTAGGTATGTGTTTGAAATTTATGGACATGCAAAATTTATGAGTATGCGTGAATATTTATATTTGTTTCAAGTCTTGTTCATTGATTTTACTAAGTTTCATTAGCATTTTTCTTTGTAGAGACACGGCGTAATAGATTGTCTCGTGAGAGTGGCCAAGCTTCTGTGTTTGGTCGATTGTTTGATTCATCATCTCGTGATTGTTTGCCCTCTTCTGATCGTTATTTTAGAGAACGACCAATGGACCATCAACACTTTATTGGTTTACATACATATAAATCTATTTAAATAAATTACTAATTTGCATGTGTATATATATGCTTGTGTCTTTATGTACTAAATTATACATGATTACATGTGTAAATGTAGAGGATCTTCGTTCTGCTGAGGGTTATGATGATGTGTTCAGAGAGGCTGGGGGTGATTATGCATTCATAGAAAATGAGGGTTATGCATTTGGAGAAAATGAGGGTGGAGATGCTGAGGATGTTGCAAGGGATCAAGAGCAAGGTCATGCAAATGCTCGGAGAAAGGGTCAAGGTCGGCGAAGGGCTACTGCTGAACAAGCACATGGTTGTCAGCCCATGACCATTTATCCTTCAGATATACCCGATGCTCTTCCTTGGGAAAATGAAGAGGTTTCTATCACCCTTGAACAATGTATAGCCCACCATAAAAAATTGAGGGATGATCTTGCTAGCTTGGAACTCCCAATAGAGAGCAAAGCTTGCAAATACTTTTGGAATCTGTAGGCAAGTTTATTGGTGCCTATAGAACTATTGGGCCAACAACATATTGTTTTATTCACTTGATGTGAATGTGGAGGGCTCAGGTGATGGGTCTTGACAAGTGGGTTGATGTAGAGAAGATGGTATCAAAATAATATGCCATTTCAATGTTTAATTTTAAAAAAGGACCGAAGTAGAAGATGTTAAAGGTGCAATATTTCAAGCACCCCGAGATTGCATGCCATTTATATGATAGATTCTTGGCTGTCTATGGTAGATTTCCATGGAATGATGAAGTGCCACATTATTTTGCGAGATTTTTTTATGCGGATTTTTTTTTAAACATGAAGTCAGATTACACAGATGAGTCCATGTTTTACGGGGTTGGAAAAGGTAGGACGTATGAACAAGAAGGAGCCTATCATGATCCATTTTTTCCTAATCATACACCTCGTTTGGTGCCTCGGACACAAAGAGTTGTTACATTACGATCAAATATCAAGGCACCCTCTCAGATTGGTCTAGATGTCAGAACCATCATAGGAGACAACTTACCATCTACTCTAATGGTTGTTGATGTGGGCATGGATCGACATAGAGGACGCGCTCGTTCTCATGCACATATTTCTTATAAAATAGACAGTGAGGTAGATTCAATGAGCCTTGAAGATTTGAAGGCATATGCAAAACATTGTTGAGATGGATTGTTTGATTTACTCCATCGCGAGGAAGGAGGGAGGGGGGAGGTATGTGAGAACTTTTATGTTTTCCTCATAATTGTTAAATCTTATTTTGTTAGTTTATCTAAATATATAATGAACTCATTTGAATTGCAATTCATCCAAATGTTGGATGAACGTGATTTTATGGTCGACTCTAGTGTTAACCTAGGGCCATTGAAAGAGGTACATTTGCATAAATATCTATAAACTTATATGTTCTTATTATTGACCTGACACATTTTTTCAAGATTGAAATTTTGTTTGTGTTCATAGGTTCTGATCCCATCGCCTAGGACCATGGGTATTGGGCCCCTCTCATCATCAATATTGGTAGACATTCCTAGTGTCTCCCAAGATTTGGAGGTAAATCAAGTACCTTTCAAATGTTTTAGTAATGATTAAATGTTTTTTTAATGATTAAAAACAATTGACATTTTATTTAAATTTGAATTAAGTTACATTTAAATTACATGTTTTAAATGTTTAAGTAATGGTATTTTAATTGTAGGTGGGTAAACGTATTGTACAACCTTCCATGGATGTGGATGTTTTAGTAATGATTAAATGTTTTTTAATGATTAAAAACAAATGACATTTTATTTAAATTTGAATTAAGTTACATTTAAATTACATGTTTTAAATGTTTAAGTAATGGTATTTTAATTGTAGGTGGGTAAACGTATTGTACAACTTTCCATGGCTATCGATGTGGTGACATCTTTGGGTGTTGGCATCACTCGGGTATATTTATTCATTTTTATTATTTTAACTTCAAATTGTATTTTTATTTAAGTTTATTTACAGCATAAAATTTATATATTGAAGCTTAATTATATGTTGCATGTGTTATATAGGTCAATCGTCGGGAGAATGTGGAGAGTGATATCCATATAATGGATCTTACATAGTTATATATGTTTTTATACATGTGAACTTGTTCATTTGACATATTCCATGTCAAAACTTTAAACTTAAACTTATCAGTTTAACTTATATATTTTAAACATATATATAATTTTGGACTGTTCATATATATATGGTTTTATAATTTTGAACTGTTCATATATATATTGTTTTTGGAAGTTTTTGGTTTCAAATGATTTAATTTAATTGGTATCTTAAGATGTGTTTGATGAGATATATACTAGATTTTTTATTTGTTGAAATCCGGTCAATCTCAGTGAACATTAATTTGTTAAAAAATAAAGAATACATTAAACCGATTGGTGTTGATGTTATACATATGGATGAAGAGTTGAATATATTCCCCCACCTAAGTTGTAGAATGCATTTCTCAACATAATTGCAATGTTACAACATCTTACTGCATTGTGATTTTAGTCACATCACCTGTGAAATTTTTGTAGGATTTCATGGATAGAAAATTATATTAGCCATGTCCATCAATGGATAGAGTCTTCTTGTATGGATTTATGTAATAATTAGCATGGGTTTTGTATCTTTGGTTTTTCTCATGACACTCCTCCATATTTCAACATAGCACTCATAGGCATTCCACCATATTCCATCTCATTTTTTAAGTGGCTTTGTTTTATTTGATCATCAAACACAAGGGAAAAATATATGTAATTGATAAAGTGCTAGCATGACTGCATTGGTTGTATTATTACACCTAGCACTTTGATGTTTCTATTCAAATTTTTATCCCTCATCATGCAAGGGTGTTCACTTGTGAATTTTTTCACAATTTCAACAGGGGGGGATGTATTTGATATTGGAGTTTTGCTTTATACTATGGTGCTAGCCTAGATGCTAGTGGTTATGGTTAACAATTGGTAGTTGTAATGTGGAACAAGTGTACCTTATGGAGGTTGTTATAGCTTATTCTTTCATGTAACTTTATGTAACAACATAAATGGGCCGAGGAACACTATAATGGTTTAATTCTAGGCAAACTTTGGTAGAATAACCAATGATATACTTGTAGCATTTAGCATGTCATTTGTTGAATCTATCAAACCCTGTAGAATATTTGGGACAGATATTTTGGGCATCCTCCAGGTATAGATTTTTTGTCATTGCGGTCTCAAAATACATGATCTTAAGTTAGAAAATACTAGTGAATATTTTGTTGTATCTTTAGGAATATAGTGAATGCATCTTAAATTAAAATTTAAGGTATAATGGATGCAATATTCTCATAAATGCATAGTACAGAATAAATGAATATAAAGGAAATTTACCATATCTTTGTAAGTTGTATAGTTGTTGATTAGTGGCAATAGGGAAATGTTGAATATCCTTGAACCTGCATTCATACTCCAATTTTGAGCTTGATTTGAAGTAATCACTAGCAAAATCCAAGCAATGAAGTTTCTTATTATTCTTGAGATAATTAATATCATGATTTATCCTAGTTGGTGGACTATTTTATGGTGTATATCATACCAATAAATATGAATTGTTTTAGCCGAAACAAATCAGCACTTACATAGTAGCTAACTCAATTCTTCGGCAGCTTGAAGACCTAAAGTAGTTGGATGGTTTAGGGATATGTTTTACATCACATGAACAACTAATGACTGGTAAGAAATATGGTATTTGGAGGGTTATTACTTGCTCATTGAACCCTAAATTTCTCAGATCACACACATTTAGTGAACAAGAATAAGTGTTTATCCACGTATGCCTAATGTGTAAATTATCATGGGGCAACATGTTTAGCTTTCAACCCATGAATCCTATAGCAGCCACACCATCATTTGGATGCCTAATGATATACCTAGATCAAATTTAAACATATAATATCCCTAGATCAACTTTATCCCTAGAGTCAAACCCCTAAGATATATGGTTTCTTCATTTCTTTTGGACCATCTAATTTGTTCAAAATTAAATCAATATTGTTTTATAAAAGGTGTAGTATTATCTACATTAGAAGTCCTTTTTGAAACCAAACATGGGGATGGAAACTTTTATTTGTCCCATCTCTTCTAAAATTCAACCTTTTGCATTCCAAGTTCAAGCTACTTTTTTTGTCTTGCTGAAAAATCTACTTTTGTGAAGTTTAGATCAACTTCAATTTTTAATGAACAAACAATTTTAATGTACCATAAATGTAAGTTCTAAGTGTACATTTTCGTTTTACATGAAATTTTCAAAGACTTTAAGGAGCTTAGTGACATCATTGGGTGGGCAATTGTCATTACAACCTATTTTTGGACCTTTGATACAACATGATATATTAGACTCACGGATATTCATGCTCATGTTCAGGAAGGTGCTCAAATTTTGTAATCTTAAAGTAAAAGTTGGCCAAGAATACTATGAGGCTATATTTAGTGTTGATCAAATGGTTAACTATCATAGACAAGAAAATGGTCTAATGTATTATGGTATTTTGGACATGATGGATTCAAAATTGGAAAATCTAATATTTAATTGTGACTGTTTAGATACAATGGATGTATGGAAGATGATAAAAAAAGTAAAACTTCAACCATTTGTGTTTAAAAATGCTCTAAATTTGTGTTTTCTTAATGGGCCAAAGATATTTTTTTGAGAAAAATGTTTAGTTACATTGGCATATTTGGATTGAATTCTAAATCTAACCTCTGCAATTTTGGCCATTCCTTTCCTTTGTGTGTTCTGTAAATGGAAGGAACTTTTGCATGGAAACATTGGAGAAAGAGAAGTAAACCTTTTCCTGTAGAAAAGGGAAGGTACTTCTACCTAATCTATGGAAATATTAGGTGATTCTCACTAGATTTATGAAGTAATGGTTTTGTTTATAAGATCAATAAAATGTGGCTAGTAGAAAAAAGAATAAATCCAAGTGAAGGTGCATGAGAAATCAATATACTATCCTGATCTTTCATTGTATTGAACCACATGCCTTTGTTGTGAACAGTATGATAGATCTAGATCCATAAAAAATATCTAAAGGATATCCAATCCATTTCTTAGGGAACTTTGCATGATATTTATGCATTATGAGGAATTCTCTTGAGATAACATGATAATTCATTCACAACCCTTTCAATTATAATTCCTCTCAGCATACATGTAATTGTGATCTTCATTCTAAAAAAAAAATTGTTTTGGTTGAGGATCAATGTAATTAGTATCTTACATGATGATTAAATTAGTATATTAAGATACTAATTAGTATCTTTAATTTAATTACATAAATGATTTAATTAGTATCTTAAATGATTTTGGTTTTAAATGAATTTATTTCACAATCCTCTTTTGTGCAAATTCAATCAAGATTTTGAAGGGAATAATTCTACATAGTTATTAGAACCTTGGCCTAGGCTTGCTTTAAATTTTAAGCCGTGCATTTCAAAATGATGTCTAGAGTATCTCTAGCATTACTGTACTCATGTGGTCCTTTCATAGTTCCAACAAAAAATCCATAGGATTGTGGTTTGTTAATATAAATCTTGTAATTGTTGTGGTTTGATAAATATGATATCTGTATAATTTTCAATAAAATGCACTTTACGAATGTTTCCAATAAAATGCACTTTACGAATGTTTCCAATAAAATGCACTTTACGAATGTTTTTAATAAAATGGACTTTTGAAATGATCTAGTTAGGAATGTTTTCAATGTTTTAAGTAAGTGGAATGATCTAAATATTTGGTAATATTTAGTAAGTAATATTTGGTAATGTTCAATATTTAGTACTTGTGTCTAAATGATTTTTAATCATTAGTAATGTTCAATATTTAATGCTCTAGTAATGTTCAATATTTAGTACTTGTGTCTAAATGATTTTTAATCATTAGTAATGATTTTTAATATTTAGTAATGTTAATATTGAATGTTTGTATGTTATGAATTTATACAATTGTACATATCGATTTCGTTATAAAATTAATATAGATCATTTTGATGTACATATGTTGAACAATCCAAGAACAATATATCATATAATTTACATCAATTTGATATATACATACGCTAAACAATATAAGAACAATGAGCCATAAGCTCAACAATGCAAGCACACTATTTTATAAGTTTCCTCAATTTGATGGACATAAGCTCAACAATGTAAGAACTTGATATCATATTTAAGTAAAATTAATCAATTAGACATGTACATAAGTTCAACAATCTAATCTAATATTCTATCATATTTAAGTTTAAAAAAAGCACAGATCTCATAATTTGACAATTTCATAACGAATGTGCTTAAAAATTCATCAAAACAATATAGCTCAGAACTTATCAATAATCATTCTATTTGAGTGTCACAATTATAAAACCAATGAAGGACATAAAAATTATGTATCATGTTCAACATGATTCAAATTAGAAACAAGATCTTAAAGGAATCCTATCTTCAATTATTCTTTCATGATCAACTTTTGACATCTTCCATCTTCTAACTTTCAATTTTTTATTTAATTTAACCTCTATCAATTTTATGCGAGCTGCACATACCAAATGATTGTATTGGCAGCATATGACATCAGGTTGATACTCTTTAAAGTGAACGTCCCTTTCAGTTTGATATGTTTCTTGAAAAGAATAACCTTTTAATAGAATTGACCCTCTTTCATATATAAAACCTCTGTCATCATAGCTCTCCAATGATTTCATCTTTCTCTCTGTGCATCACATCAAATAATATCTCACATTTTCATTATTGTCTATGGGTGCAACCATGACAAATACATCTCCTACACATAATTAAGAACATTGAATTTGTCAAAAAAAAACTTTAAAACAAAAATAAATAAAAAATGTAGTATTTAGTATATACATAAAATTACCTTCTCTAACCAAATCGGAAATTCTATCACCATCAGTTGATATTGCAATGGCCTCTGATTCCAACTCTTCAAAGCTTGCGAGTGGCATTTTTCCTTTTAACTTAATTTCGTTGTGTTTCCAAGGTTTAACACAATTTTCATTGATGTTTTCACAATTCTCTATTGATTATGTGTCCTCCATGCAAATAGGACAAAAGCATGTTAGCTTCCTACTATCAAATGAAAACACATTTTGGAAGGTTTTTGTTTTGATTGAGTGTAAATCTCGAGTTCCATGAATAGTGCTAGCATAATATGGGATTGATCTATCTATATCTTGGATTCCAATATGCCAAAAGAACCTGTCCAACATAAACAATTTTACATGTACATGTGAATAAAATGTTAGTAGATGTACATATTAAATTCATTCTAAGTTGAATAATTTTGTTTTGAAAACAAAGTTCATACCTGCGCACATATTTTGATTGTTAATTGTAATCATGGCTAAGATTTAAATTACACCATTGAACAACTTGATTAGCACACACAAATCGATCGGCAGAATGGTTCATTTGATACCTTCGAAGTGCTTGTTTTACACATGCCTTGGAACCATTGTGCTCCCCTTTTCCATGACCAGTTTCAAAAAAATTCCAACGATGTTTCATATTTGTTTTTTTATGAAGGCGACATAGCTAGAAGAATGATCGTGAAGATTTAAATTGCCCTGCACATCCATCTGACCATATCCAATGTTCATTCATTACAACTCCACGTGTTTTCAATGAACCATAAATAATATCAAAACAATGTTGTACATAATGTGTATGATGCGTGCGGTCATCACTGATATAGAAACGGTATTCCTTGATCACATGTTGATTGTCATTCGTGCTTTTTATATCAACAACATATTTTTGAGCATGTCTTTATAGAACACGGACAAATATAGAAACTTGTTCAGAATGATAATATTCACTCTGTATTTCTTTTTGTGCTTCAAATGTGTAATTCTCTACGAAATCAACCACAGAAAAAATATTCCCCTGTGGAAAAACATCACGTGATTGTTTGAATTGCAAGTCTTTCCATCGTGCTCTATGTGAATGTTTTATGTATTTATAAATTTATTTTTCAAACTTCTTCAAAAACTCTATAACACTGATTTTATCTTCTTGTAAATCTAATATTTTCGAAAGAGCATTTAAAGAACTTGTAGAATTGTGGGAATACGTGACATATTCATATCTCTTCCAATCAACTATGATATTTGACAATGATTGATCGTTGATATCAATAGGATATTTATGGTGGAATAAAGCTAGAGTTCCACAATTATCACATTTCTTTCCACCGACACATCTTTTGTTGTAAAAAATATCGTGACTATCTCTTTCACATAGAATTTCAGATATAAAAGCACTAATTGTGGAAGGAGGTGAATTCGACCAAAATGTTTTACCAAACCGAAGGAATTTGTCATAATATAATTCAAACTCAACATGATAGCGACAACAACATGTGTCACTAATAGTGATAGGTATAGCATACCATGGCTTCTATTGTACAAATGTATTGATTAACAGATTCAGTTCACTGTGTTCGTCTTTGAATTTATTGAACAATTGTATTTGAGTCATCTCCAATATATGTTTTGGATGGCTTTCATACTGATTTCGAGATATTCTGTGTCATATCACATCTCTTGCATTTGGTGAAACACGAGAATTTGCCACCCAATATTCATGCATGATAGCTTTAACACTTTCACCAACCCTATCTTTATAGGGTTGTCTACAAATAATTTCCCAACAAGCAAGCTCATCATTTGCATCTATTTGTAATCGAAATTTGTTATATTTGTACAATGTTTTCCGCGAAGTTCTGATAACCTTTGCGATCTACGTTGTCAAACATTTTTGTCTAGTACTAGATTAAATAATCGTTGTTTGTATTATTCTACGTGCAGCACTGGTATATTTCTTTCTCAGTTTTCCAATCGTTTTTATTGCATTGGCTATATTTTCGAACACATTTTGATTCACCTTTGAATCTGTTGTCTTCTTTTGAATACCCAATAATGACCAAGCTTCCTTCAACTTCTTGGAGACTAACAAACACCTCAAAATTTGAGCTTGTGTTGCCACTCATTCTTTTTCCAAAAATTGTTCATGCATCTTTTCATCACGATATCGTACAATATGGTCAGGTTTCGTGTTTCTAAATTTTTCTTTATCAACATTTTGTAACATGTCATCGTCAATGATGAAGCCACCTATATATATTTCAATTTCAATTTTAATTTAGAATATTTCAAATATACTTAACTTGAATCATAAAAATATGACTCGTAATTATAATTATAATCACATGGCTTAAAATATTTTAATAACAATTATATATATAATATTACCTCTATTGGATTGAATATTTGCATCGTTTTGTGATTCTTCAATGTCTTCAACATTTGTATCTACATTTGGAAATTATATTCAAAAATGCATCATTTACAAAAATCCGTTACTGCATTTTAAACAAATTTACAATATTCGTACATACCTAGTTCAATTTCTTCTTGAGTTTGATTTTGAACATTCATATCATCAACATTTTGATCCAAGTCTCTAGTTACATCATCATTAGAGATGTCTTCAATATTTGTATTCTTTTGTTTCTTTTTTTCATGGTATCTGAGTTTTTGTTTTTCATTATGTAAGGCATCATCTCGAGTGCGATCACATTTTCTCTTTCGCGTTTTTTTGTTGCCCATGATTATTCAATGTATACCTTCCACTTAGAATAAATTTCCCTCGAGAGAATCTTAATCATCCGAAGAAAAAATTCACCTTAGAAAATACAATAAAAGTAAGAGTCATCCACCTCAAACAATATGACTACAAAAAGTAGTGATAATGGCTACAAGGAAGGTTATCAACCAAATTTGGCACTTCTAGGCCACGTGAATTACAAAAAAATACAGTTTATTTAAATGTTATAAAAATATAATTAATGAGTATAAAGCCGCATTCACTAAATATAAATTACCAGTTAAAAGGCCAAAAGATGACTACTAAAAATTGATAATTAACCCGTTTAAGGCAAGGTTATAAAAAGTAAATATGTCCATAAAATATTTAAAAAAATGTACCATAGACTAAATTGGTGCAGAATTTTCAAGAAAAATTGTACCATAAAATATTTTCCAGAAACATCTTCCGTAAAGAAAAAAAGACAACAAATTTTCAAAATAATGTTTGGTATCAAATAAAAATAGCCTTCACCTTAAAAGATAAGTTTTAACAATACTTACCAGAAAAGAGAGCCTTCCTTCTTCTATAACTATGTAAAATGTTGATCAAATATGTTGATCCTTCATTCATATAAATAAACAATTGAAACGGTGTTTCAAAAAAGTGTAAAAATGTTTCAAGTTCATGTAACGAAATGGTGTTTGGAAACAACGTTTCAAGTTTTTTTTTCGACCAGCGGAAAAAATTCAATAGAGATTTTCGGGCAAACTATTAATTCGGACAAACTGTTTTCCGTCCGTTAAAACTAACTTTCGGCCAAACATTTGAGAATTTTCAGCCGAAACATTAATTGCTTTCAGCTGAAATATTAGTTCAACCGAAAACCTGTAATATTTCAAAAATGGAATTCCATCCCATATCTGACTCTTCTTCCAATTTCAAAGAGATCGGATCATATCAAATTCTTACAATTTCTCTTCACAAATAATACCATTAGTTGCATAATTCAATCTACTTTCTATAGATGTGAATTTTGTTGAAATTGGTGTGATCCACTAATTTTATTTATTATATTTCTTAGAAGGTGTGTGGATTGCTTCAAAATTTAATAGAATTCATTGAAATGAAAAATCAATAACTTCTTAAAGACACGATAAAATTTTTTGGAAAAATCATGGTGTCCAACATTGATGTGTTGTCTTCAAAAGGGTGCTTCTAGTTTTTTTGAATTGGAAAGTAGCGAAGATGTTGTGCCAAACTAAACATGTTAGTTTTATGGTAGTTTTTCAGATTGTTCCACTTCAAAAAATTCTAATAATTATTGCATGCGGTTGTTGGATACAAACTTATAGACAGCCTTTAGTACAAACTGTCTAGATCATCATAACATATTTTGTTTTTAATGAAAAATAGTTGAATAGTTAATAAACCGGTGTCAAAAAACATGACTATTTATCATAATTTCATTAATTAATAACATACTATCAAACACTTGCAAAAATGACATATCAAATGCCAATAAAAAAAATCTAAAAAATAGTCGATAGAAAGCTAACACAATTCTCTACAACTTTTGTTTTTACTCCAAAATGAAATTCTAAATACAAAACTAATTTTTCTTTGCTCGAAGTTGACAAACTTGGAAAAACAAAATTGCTTTTCTCATAACCCCCCCCCCCCAAAAAAAAAGAAAAGAATAGACACCCAGATTCATGATTTCACCCTTAAGAGCACTAGTTCCAATGCATCTTATGAGGTTGGTGATCCTCCACCACCTCCTCCTCCTCCATCGCATCCTCCTTATCCACGAATCGATAGACCACCCTATCATCTACCACAGGACAACCAACCACCCTCTCCTCCACAGCAGGATGACCAACTAGCCTCTCCTCCACTTCAGTTCATTCAACCACACTATCCTTCTCACCCAGTTGATCTATCGTAGTTTAAATAACCACCCTCCCTATTCATCCAATCGAATGACCATAGTTCATCTGACCACCCTCCTCTCCTCACCTAGTCATCCCATCACCCTCTCATCCTCACCCAGTTGAGCCACCACCCACTCTTCCTCACCCAATTGACCCACCACCACCTCTTAGTACATATTATCCCATTTTTCTTTTAGATACAATGAGTTTCTTGGGTTTATATAGATCCTCAAGGAGATATATTTTAGTTGCTTTATTCTTCATTTGTGCATGGCAGAGGTGTTGATGTCTCTGGATTTGCTAGAGGGGGTATTGATGCTTATAGCTGCAATTGTGGACCTGATAGCTCTTAACAATTACCAAGCACATGTATAAATATATTAATTTTATATTTTGTATTGAGAGTTATATTTATCATATATTATGATTTTCATATTATTTTCCATATATATTATGATTGCAGTTTCATATAATTTTATGTTGATGATGATGTATGTCATGTTGAAGATATCGTTCACGTATATTTTTTTCATTTCATGTTATGTTGATGTTGTTTGATTTATGAAATGTATTGTGTGTCACGGATCTAAATTATAGATGCAATATAATGTTTGACTATAGTTGAAGATTATTTAATGTCGTTTTTTTGCAGTAATTATTTAATGTCATTATATGATAACTAACCGATTTTTTATTTGAGTTATTTACATGGTTAATTGGTGAAGGTATAGTTTTACTCTATTAATTTTTTATTCAACAAAATTTAAAAATTTATTTCAAATAGTCTAAAATTTCTATAAATTCTAAATCATAATTTATTCTGGGTTCGACATGGCTTAAATCCATGTATTGTTTTGAAGGTTGATTAAGTGTGAATTTAATTTTGATTCAAAATATTATATGGAATAATAGTAACAATGTTTTATAAACGATTTCAATGTTTTTGTGTCATTTTTTACTTTGTCTTTCTCTAAAAAAATTGTTTATTCATGTAAAAAAACATATGGGTTTAAGAATGAATAATTTGGTCATAGCCTTGTCATGATAAAGTTACAAATAGTATGATTTATCCGATATTGGATGATTTTCTTATAATTCCACTCTTATATAAATAAGAATCCTGTGGGGGCATGTAATCCCTACTCTCTTGATGGGCATGCATTTGTTAATTGTGAATAAGAGATGTTGGCGATTGCTTAAAATATAAAAACATAGTAAAAATTATGTGAATTGTCTTATGCTTGTATATTAAGTCTCTTGTCATAGACATACTTTTAATGGGAAAAGTACCAACTTTTATAAAAATGTAATAGAACTTATTTCTTTTCATTTTAATTTGTGATTTTGTAATGTTTTGGGATTTAATTTTTTCAAAAAACATTACATTTTTTATTCAAAATAAATAAATAAAATTTTATAAAATTTTACACCTCTTGAAATGGAAACATAATGGTTAAATAATTCTAAGTATATGATAATTTTGAGAAAAAAAATTGTGTAGAGTTTTTTGCATCAAAATATACACTTAACGGACCATTTAAATTTGTAAATTTTATATCAAAATTAAAAAAATATTTAAATTACTTATTGTTATCCTTAATTCCACAAATTTCAATTCATTTGAATAAATACCAACATATTTGGCAAGTTATCCCGTGAAATTTTATTTTCCTACTTGAATTATTTACCAATATACTTGGCATCTATATTTATGATCACAAATGAGGGAAACTAACAATTGATTTTATGAGATCGGGTCCTACAAATTGTGTTCTTACTCCGTTAGAGATGAAAATATATACTCTAGTAAAATATTCATCTAATTTTATGTTAGATATATCAGCAACCAACACCTCAAAAATAAACTTTAATATACAAATATTCACATATATTTTGTTAATATTGTATTGAGTTCTTTTAATTTATAGATATCTATTAGACCAAGGATAATATATATATTTCCGAGTATATACTATCAATTATATTT
This sequence comes from Pseudotsuga menziesii, assembly GCA_001517045.1. Lineage (NCBI taxonomy): Eukaryota > Viridiplantae > Streptophyta > Pinopsida > Pinales > Pinaceae > Pseudotsuga > Pseudotsuga menziesii. The sequence continues at coordinate 10,996 of LPNX010217935.1, read as the reverse complement.
ATTCAGATTCCAATATATATTCTTCCTTTTCATTGAGTTCAAGTATACCTAGGAGAATCTACAAATTTTGAATAATGAGGCCCTTAGTGATGCACATGGGCTTACTATCCAAAATTTTGATAAGGATTTCATAATATATATATATATATATATGAACTTTTGGTATACAATATCTATCTCAAACCCCTCAAAAACCAACTTTGCAAGAATATTCACCTTTATTTTGTTAATATTGTGAATTATTTTTATAGAATTCAAGTATACCAAGGAGGCTATACAAATATACATTACATATTGTGAATTCTATTTTTTTCAAATTTCCAATATATAATATTCCATTTTTTAATTGAAATCAAGTAGAGCATGAAGGCTATACAAATTTTGAATAATATCATGCAGTCCTTATCTATGCACGTGAACTTGATATCAAGTCTTTGCAAGTAGAAGTTTTAATTGATAATGATGACAAATGACCTTGGTTCGGAAAAATAAACTATCAATTGTTGCATCCAAAAGAATAGAGAGGAAATGTTCTTGAGCAATTTTATCATTATTATGATGGATTTAAGATGTTATTTAATAAGTGAGACGTAAATATTAAGGACTTTGAAGAAGCGAATTTGATCTTTTCATTGGATAAGTCTTAGGAGAATCCCTCAACATAACTAGTGTAATTTGGTTTGTGTTTGGTCATATTTGAATAGAAATTACAATGGATTTAACACTTATATATTGTAAGTTAAATGAAAAAATTTACACCCAATCCATCCTTAACTAGGAAACATTTAACATAATACTAACCAACTTGATATCCAAACCTTTACTTTGATTTCTTCCCTTATCCCTCTGTCATTCCAAGTTTTGTGAGTATTGTTTGTGTTTTTCATTGCACAAAGAAAGTGATTGTTCTTAATGTAAGAATTTTTATTTCGCATTTAATTATATCAGCAGTAGAGTTAATATTCTGATCTGATTTTATATCAGGGATATTAAAGTGGTACCAAATCTCTTTCCTTGGCCCAACCTATGGAAAGTAAGCTCTCAAGTTGAATAAAATTTCATCCATGTCATATTCTGATGAAGACTATGATGAGCAGTATGAAGAGTATTACAGACAGTATTGAGAAGTAGAAATCATCTATGTTGATGGAGGCCTACCAAGACATGAAGATGATGAATTCTATTGTCCATCAGATAGAGAAGATATAAGATCTGATTCTTCCATTTTTAAGAAATATTTGACAAAGATGATAGAAGCATGTGAAAACATGCCTTGTTGTTACAAGGAATATCTAACTTTGGGCAAGACTATTGGTGCAGTCATGACTTTCAAGGAGTATGTCTATCTCAAGTATGGATTTTGGCCTCAGAATGTTGATGAGAATTCTTTCAAGAGAAGAAAGGAATCCATAGAGGAACCAAGTCGTTCCACCTCTCTCAACAAAGAAGAAGAAGAAGGAACCAAAGGTGAAGATTCATCAAAGCCATCTGCATGTTCAAGATTGATGAATTTGTTTGGTTTTTCTTCAAAAAGAGATTGTAAATGTTGTGACATGAGTACCACTAAATATGAATAAGTCTCAAGTTGCTTAGAGGAGAATAGAAATGAGGTAGAGGCAGAGATCCAGGAAGTGGGGTGAAAGTCACTGCAAGGTGGTTGCATAGGAAGAAAGTAAAGATGAATGCACTTCCTTGTGACTGATCTCCGGACCACTGCTAAGGATGTTGGTTCATGTAAGGGTGGTGAGACATATTTTGTATCAGATCCAAAATAAGTTCATAAATCAGATTTATAGTCACCTCTTGAGCCACATAATGAAGAAGAAGACAAGGCCACACTACTTGGGTGTGAACCGGAGAATTTGGTGGAAGAGGGGGGCACCATAGTGTCCCTACATGAAGAGGGTAATATCAAGCACAAGTATGATAAGAGTTTTGATTTTTGAAGCAGCCATTTTTACTTGCAGCCACTTGATCCATGGGAGGATGCAAATACTTCACTTACATATGAGGGATGCAAAATGAAGGACAACTCTGAGGGAGATGAATTCACTCCTATTTTCTCTGTTGGTGATCACAAAATATTTGCAAAGGAGGGTAATGTTGTTAATGGTGTTAAGGAATATTTTGTATCATATCAAAAACAAGAACATATATCAGATATGAAATCATCATTTGAACTTCCTAATGAAGTGGAATACCATCCCCAACCAGTTGAGTGTGAACTAGAAAAATTGAAGGAAGTACTCATGAAAAGGGATGAACACAACTCAAATTTGCATACTCCCTTTCATCATGATGAAGTTGTATCCACATCAGAGGAGAGTCTTGAAATCAATAAGAATCCACATCCCACTATCATAATTGAGGAGATCCATGAGCCACCTATTCTTGCAACTGGGAAAACTGAAATAAAGATCCATGAAGGGGATCGTGTAAGTTGTTTCAAGGTATTTGCAGTGAAGGAGAAGGAGAAGTTTCCCATGAGCATAAAGAGAAAAATGTTGCAACAATGGAAGACATAACTAAAAATTTTATTGGTGAGGATTGTGCAACAAAAGAGAAGGGTGTTCATTCACTTGACCGTGCCACCAATGTTGTAGAAGAACGATCTAGAGCAGGGATGATTTTA
>LPNX010217906.1:117628-131037 GCA_001517045.1 Pseudotsuga menziesii | reverse complement strand
AACTTGCACATGGTGGGACTCATGTACTAGGCAAATAAGACAAAATAAATGAAATAATGTCTAAGTGGGTAAATACTATGGGTTGATTATTCTAACACTCTATGCTTCATTTTTCCACTTGCCATCATATTTGCTTCTACTTCCAAAGCATCTGTGAACATTGCAGCAAGGGTTGCCGATTTTCTTTCTCTTAATGATAATGTAAAATCATTGTCAAAGGCTCCAGCATAATGTAATTTGGTAGTGGCCATAGAAGGTTTTATATCTTCAATAATGGAATTATACACCCTCATGAACCTGCTGGAGAATTCATGGACAGATTCGAAACCTTCCTTTTTGAGACTATTGTACTGAGACAAGAGTTGTAGATGATTTTGTTTATCATCCCACCTATCTAGAAATGCATTTTGGAAAGCTTGAAAATTCATTATGGATCCATCTGGAAAATATTTACACCATTTCTTTACCTCACCTAACAAACTTTGAGCAAACAACCACATTTTGACACTTGGATAATCAACTTCTTCTAAGTCAATGAAATCTTCAAACTTGGCAACATGCTGCTTTGCGGTTATGTCACCTTCTCCATCAAATAAATAAATTCTTTGGGAATAATTTTGAGGGAGGTCATGCAATAAAGCAGGTAAGTGCAAGGGGGAAAATCTGGCTACCATGGGTCTAGGTGGGTTCAAGGGAACTGAAGATTTTTGAGTATTTTGAACAGCAAAGGTTTCAACTTTTGTAGTCTGTTGTAAATCTCTCCAGAGGGAATCCAAAAAATAAGACTCTAATCTATGAGAATTAAACTCAGTATTCTTAAGATCTGACTCAGATTTGGTTTTCAACAAACTTTTTCCAACGTTAACTTCCCATTCTGGATCAATAGGGGAATTTTGAGAAGATGATGCACCAAACAAAGGAAAACCTATCTTTTCTTTATCTTTTCTCTTAAATAACTTTTCTGGATCTTCCAAACTTTTCAAGACTTCGGTATCAGAGTTACCTCGTGTGTGTCTTCTCGAAGCCAGAATGACTCCTTAGGTTCTAAAAACGTTTTACAGTGGATTTGCCAGGGAAAATATACAACCTTTCTACTGGTAAAAATTCATGTTTTCCTACAGAAATATTCTTCAACTTTGTTGTTCTTCCCAGGGCAGACGTGTACATTCGATCCCCGGCAACGGTGCCAATTTGTTAACACTCAGAATGTACCCAGGTTGTAAAAGATAAATTCCAAGGTAACAACAAAACCACTTTTAGAAAGAAACTGGCTTTTCTTTTCAGAGAGGGATCTCTCAAATACAGATTTAACAAGGCTAGATATAATTCAACACTTAAAAATTGTATAAATGGTTGAAACAACAAGTAACCATTGGGAAATGGAGTTGCATATACATAAACATATCACAAAGACATATGCATGATATTTTGTCAAAGGCAAGATAACCATTCCATCACAGTCATTCATTTAGTTTCAGGTGAAACAAAAGAGACAATAAACAACCCATTATTACAGATCATCAAAGATGATTTCTATATTAAATTTAGTAGAAAAATGTATAAAATATCTGAAACGATGATTAGAGCACAAACACTATGAATTCCAACCATCCAACACTGTGTTTTCAGATATGAAGAGAAATCGAATGAAGTGTTACACTGGAAAAAAATCATAGAAGAAAATAAAAACGGACTGTAATGTAAATGAAACAAGAATATCTGATAACTCTTATGCATTCGCTTGGTTAAAAAATATATGTCTTAAGAAGAAACAGTCAACAACAAGATGGATTCCAACACCCATCATATAAAATAGATGCACTTATATACATAAAATCATTTCATCTTCCAAGAAGATTTATAACTGAATAACTGAATAATCAAAGTCTTGTAACTATATTCCTAACTCCTAGGAATAAAATACTAGCTTCGATCCTAACAGATCATCAAGTTAAAATCAACTCGGTAACATGGTCTCGTCCAAGCAGCTCCTCAGCATGCAACACCTGTCTTTATGAATGAAGGATATATTTCATTTTTTTGAATCTTTCTATGGCTCTCCATTGCTCCGCGCTTGGAATATCATATTCAATCATCTCGTGAATGGACACCTCCAGCTCCATGTAGGCTTCATAAGACACCTTAGGAAAATTTCCCCTGATGATTAGGAATTTCTGTATTATCTCAAAATCTTCCGTCAGCTTATCCACAATGACTTTTCCTGTTATCCCTTTTTCCAGATCGTCAAATTTGGAATGATCCATGCGGCTTTGTACCAACAGGTTGTGATAGTGCTCTTGAGAAAAAATTCGTCTCTCTTCATCCCAAAAGGAAGGAAGTCCGTCTTCAAATAGTTCTTTGAAATCCTATTTGAAGTCATTAACCTGTGAGATCATTTCATCTGCTTTGTCATGGACTGTCTTCATTAGATGATGCTTATGGATAAACATTTTGGACCACAGTACCATTTCTATCCTGTCCTTTACACCTATATCATGCAACTTTTGGTATTTTAATGAATTTAAGAAGTTTAACGCATTCTGGGCTGTGGCAGGGGGTTTCCTCTCCATAGTTTCATTTACTAATTTTAGTCTCTGATAAGCCAGATTGATCAATATGCTTTGATCATCAATGAAATTTAAGTAGTGCCTAAATTTAGTAATTTCTATGGATAATGTATCTCAAATTATGTGCTTTTATCCCTGGAGAGGACCCTTCCCGATGTTTCTTTCCTTCAATTCATTAAATTTCTTTTGTAGCTGATTTCCATCTTGCAATATTTTATTTTTATTTTCAGTAACTTTGTCCAGCTCGGATTTGACTTTTTCATTTTCTACATTTAATTCTCTGATTTCTTGATCTTTCAGGATGACCTGGGACATAGGCACTAATAATTCAGCTGCATAAAAATAATTTAATGGTTTATCAATATTCACAATGGACAGGTCTTCATCAGTGGGAGTTTGGCTCATCAACTCCTCCATAATCTCTTTTTCATCGATTTGGTCCTTTTTCAGCAAGGAGATTTGGGCTATTAGCTCATTCCACTGTGTTTCCCATTTGTCTTTTTCTTCTTGTAATTTGATAGCTTTTCCTTTATTCTCCATCATCTCCTGGTGAATTCTGTCCTTCTCTTCTTGTAATGCCAATAATTCAGATGGTTGAACATGTTATGTACTTGGGATCTTCAACATTTTCTTCAAAACTTGGAGGGCGTTGTCCTTTTCTTCCAGAAGTCTTTTGATTTCCTGGGTGTTATCTCATTCATTTCTTGACCTGATAATGTCTACTTGTAGCTTTTTAATTTGAATGGCATTGGCCTTATTTTCAACTTTCTCATGTTCTAGCTGAACTTCTAACTTGTATACCAAAATTTGTAACTTATTAACTCTCATTGTAGCATGCAATAAATATGAATAAATAATGTCACCTGTTTGCTTATGTAACTATATTTTGTCTGGTACACTAATCTTGTCCAGTCTTACCTCCATTTCTGACATCTTCTTATCGCTTACCAAGTCCAATTTAAAAGTATTTATTTCTATGTCCCTCGTAGAAAACAAGGAAGTTTTTGGATTGTTTAAACTCCTCACTCGTGGGAGTAGATTCCTTGTCTCTTCTAGGGATTGATTTTTCTTCTCCACATAACTAGCCATGAGATCCTCTTTGGACTTGAAAACTGGGCTTGGTTCTGAATTGTCTATACATTTAAAAGAAAATTGTTTCACTTGTACAACTTTTGTTTGAACTAAAGTAACTCTTTTTAAATTATCTGAAAGAACTTCATTCAAAGCTTTATCATCTTGAAACAACCTGGCCTTTTTATGTGAATCATCCTCATCCACTTCCATGCTTTCAACTTCAGAAAGACTCCTTTTAACCAAAATATTAGGACCCTCTATTACTGGAGATATTGCAATTGGAATAGTACTTGCATTTTCATTAGATCTTGGAATTTCCATAAAATGAAATAAATGGGTTGTCTTGCCTAGACCTTCAACAACTTGGTGGTCAAAAGGCTTGTTTTTGTTTACCTGCTTTCTCAGGGAAATTATGTGATGGGGATCATAATTTACCCTTTGGTCCTTTTGAAATTCCATGTTGTTTAACAATTTTTCTATAAACACCAGAGCACCTTTATTTTTGAAAATAAAAGAACCAACTTTGAGAGGGAGCTTGATATTTGAAGATTTCTTAAAGGCCCCAAAGTGTTCTTCTTCAGAATGCAATATTTGTCTTATAAACTCTAATGCAAAAATTCAAGGAGTAAGGAAAGCAGGTAACCTATATGGTTCTCCATTAAAACCATATATTCTTAAAACAGTGGAATCTTTATACAAAAGCCAATCCCTGACTCTATCCTCAGGTGAGGATTGAATCATGTTTTTCATTTCTTCTAATACCTGGGGTAACATCTCATCAAATAACATCTTGTATATTTAGGACATGATAGAATTGGCAAATTCAAACATGTTGATTTGCTTGGGAAAATCTGTAGAGAACATGGTACTTAAAAACTGCAACTTGGTGACGTTCGAACACAGCAATGTGTTTAGTAAATAAGTCTGAAACTTATCGAACCTAACTTTTGTAAACTCACTCAATTGAAGATGTATAGGTTCTGCTAAGTACTCATCTAAACTAATTACATGAACTGACTGACACTCAGAACTCAATGAAATGATTTTTAACAGTAAACCTAAGATGACTTCATTTACATGACAATCATCATCTAGACCCAAGACTTGACAGACTAAGGATACGACTAATTGAACTTCATCTCTGAAAATATGAACATGATATGGGGGAAAAAGACCATCTAATGACTAACCCTTGTTTAAGATGCTGGACAAGAATTTGCAGCGAATCTCAGTTCCACAATTTTTATACAGTTCAGCTAGAATGGACTCATTTACAGGTTCACGACTCTCAGGGTAGTTATTGGGTAAGTTCTGATTTTCACGGATGACCTTGGCATCAATTTTACATTGTATCCTAGACGTGGAATGACTGACAATAAATCTCTGAGAAGAAGAATAATTAACTGCGCACCACTCTGTGAACTTGGGAAAATGCAGGGTTTTCTCAACAACAAAATAATATAGAAATGATTTACAAGCATTAAGAACATCATTACCCTGCGAATTGTATTGCCACAGTCTCTCTTTGCTAACTGATACACTTCCTACGGACAGGAAAGGGTCACATACTCCTCTGTCCCTGTCAACCAGGTATTCCTCTCAATCGTCGAAAATACGACTAAACCCTTTCAAATCCTTTCCTTTGTCCATAATTCAGTCAATAATGGTAATTAGGTGGATGAATTTCAGGAGTTCGGGCCTTTCCTGTTACTGTGACTACATGTATTCAAGATTGACTGCTGAGGTTGGTGAGCATGCAGGTCCTTTTCATTCGTCCGATGCCAATAAAAAATAATTCTTCAACAAGTCAACCTTTGTTTATATAGGACCCGACTCTGGGGGCTCCCCTTTAGTGGTTTCTACCAAACCACTTTTGCTTGCAGAATGCACGACGAGTTTCCGCGTGTACTGTGGTTTGCATTCCGGTACCACCTTTTGTCTCTATTCACTGCACAGCTTCCTGTTCTAGATCCATCAGGGACCATTGATATATTTCTCCTTTATTTCCCAGTCGTCGGATTAAGTGACACGTACCCTATTCTGGCGAACTCCTTTGTTTTATCAAACGTGCAAGTCTACAGTGCGGAGTTCACAACGACCGTAGATTTCATCGAACCAGATCATCAGCTGTTGATCTTCACGCCTCATTGAACACCCCGTATATCCTTATCTTTCTTGCATCTTTATAAAGAGGACACATTACAAGCCTTCGATCTCTGTCTCCTCATTTTGCACCGTTGGATCCCATGATAATTTGTCGTTTACTCGCCCTTTGTCATACCTTTATACCGTAATATTTAACCAAAGTTTGACAAGCAGCCATTATTTCCTTTTTATCATGGTCCCTTCGAGCCTCTGCTAGGTAGGGTTGTTAACAGAAACTATCAAAGAAATAGGGGTGGGAGATTAAATGTAGGGATTTGAGTAAGTATGTGTGAGTGAGAGAAAGGAGGTTAGTAAGTGGTATAGAGAGAGAGTCGTGTGGTGTGTGGGTGAGGGTATGGGTGATAAGGGGCAGGAGGAAGAGGGGGATTGGGGAAAAAGGGATATATATCACTATGGGTAAAGGGGGGGGGGGGTATGGGTTTAAGGAATGTTAGGGAATTTATCAAGAATGAGGAGTATATGCTTTCTCCATAGAGAGAGAAAAATAGATATATATAGAGACAAAGAGAGAAATATGTGTATGAAAAGTAGTAGGAAAAATAGTAGAGGCGGGGTGAGAGATATGGGGATAATGGTAGGAAGAGTAGAAGATAAAGAGAGAAGTGGGGTGTTAGGGGTAGTTATAGTGAGTGAGAGAGAGAGGGTAATGTTATCAGGTTTGGAGATAGAGGTAGGGGCGGGTCCTAGGAGTAAGTGGAGGTGTAGGAGAGAGAGTGGCTGATAAAATGAGTTAATAAGTGTTAGAAAGAGAGAGAGAGAGAGAGAGAGAGAGAGAGAGAGAGAGCATGGGGGATGGTGGGTGGTAAGTTATAGTAGGAGGGGTATTAGGTGAGAGGGAGAGTGAGAGAGAATTAGGTGTAGGGGAGTAGGAGAGATACAGAGAGTGGGGTTGAGTGGGAGGTTATGGGTAGGGAGTAGAGATAGATATTTGTGTTGGGAGGGGGGTAGGGATTCAAAGTGAATTAGGGAATTTAAATACATGGGCGACATAGGGTGGTGGTAGAGAGAAAAAGAGGGGGAGAGAGAGAGAGAGAGAGAGAGAGAGAGAGAGAGAAATTTAAAGAAAGGTTTGGAAAAGTTTAGTGTGGGGACAGAGAGAGACAGAGAGAGAGGTATAGTGTGGGGGTAGAGAGAAAAAAATAAGAGAGAGAGAGAGAGAGATGTGAAGTGATAATTGGTAGGGGGAGGGAAATTAGGAGAGACAAAGAGAGAGAGGGGCTTAGAGTGAGGGGGAGTAAGAGAGAAAAGAGAAGGTATTATGGAGAGTATGTATGGTGTTAGGAATATATAGGGGATTTATGGGTATTAATATAGTGTGTGAGAGAAGAGCAGTTTGTTAGGGGGTTGAGAAAGAGATAGCAGAGTGGGAGTCAGGTGTAGGATGGAGGAGTAGGATAGAGAGAATGTTAGAGAGTGATTTAGTAAGAGTTAGGGCGGAGAGAGGAGAAAAAAAGAGATGAAGTGTTAGAGAGGGAGAGGAATGGGTGTTATATGTATGGAAAAGAGTATGAGGTGAGAGAGTGAGATAAGGGGTTAGTAAGGGTTAGGGAGAGGTGGGGAGNAGAGATAGAAGAGGTGGAGTACTGTTAGGTTTAGGAGTAGTGCATGTGTGTGTGTCTAAGAGAGAGAGAGAGAGAGAGAGAGAGAGAGAGAGAGAGAGAACATGGGGAGGTGGTATTAGGCGATTTGGAGAGAAATAGTGGAGGGGTAGTGGTAGTGATAGTATATGTTAGATAGGGAGATGTCAGTGGGTTGAGGGAGAGAGATAGGGGTTCTAGCTATGTGTATGTGGCAGAGTAGGGTAGAGAGAGTTAGATTAGGGGTTAGAAAAATTTATGGGGAACATGGAGAGAGAGAAAGAGAGAGAATCAAGGGGTGAGTGAGGGGAGGGTTTGGTTTATTAGTGATAGGGGGAGGGGGGAGTTGATGGAGGGAAAGAAATATAGATTGGGGTTAGGATATGTGGTAGTTGTTTATGTATGATCAAGAAAATTAGACAGAAACATGGGTATATGGTGGGAATAGAGATAGATAAAATCTCTTCTAAAGTATGAATGGGGTCAGGGAGAGCATGGGTGGGTTTAGGAAGAGAGAGGGGGGATTAGGGGTAGTTAGAGTGTTTGAGAGATAGGAAGGGGGATTCTATGGAGTTGAGACGGAGATAGAGGGATGGGGGTTAGATGTAGGTTTAGGAGTTTGGTGGAGAAAAAGTTAGAGAGAAGGACATTAAAATGGCATTACAAGTTAGGGGGAAGACGAAGGAGAGAGATAGAGAGAGTATATGGTGAGATATTGAGATAAGGAGTTAGTATGTGTTAGGGAGTGGAGGGTAATGAGAGAGAGAGAGAGAGATATTCAAAGTTGTTTTCGGTTATTTTTTGGGAATTTTATCAAAATATGTAATTTAATCTTAGTTAATGGATTGGGGTCTATTTTCTAGTCTAGGTTAACTAATTACAATATTGGATTCTGTGGAATACATATATTTTGTATTGTGAGTGATTCATAATGAAAATGAGAAAATAGGAGGTGCGGATCCAAGCTTTGTTTGTTTTTCTGATTAAGGGTTTCCAAGGTAAATCTATGTGTATTATGTGTGAATCTTGGGGTGTAATCTCTATTCTTCTTAAAATAATCAATATGATTTTCTTCTTTGTAGAGGTTCAAAACTTGCGGGGGGAGAGCGTGGATTTTGGGGGTTTTGAGAGAGAAAGAGATGGATATTTTGGTGTGGAGAGGGGCTTAGAAGTTTAGAGAATGCTAGGTAAGTTAGAGAGAATGGGGTATAGGTTAGGCGAGATAGGTAGATATAGAGAGAGATAGAGGGTTAATGTTAGGTGAGTAGGCGAGATAGAGAAGAGAAGGATTGAGGGGGTGGTTATGTGTAGGGAGAGAAAGAGATAGATATCAGGGTTGGGGTAGGCATAGCAGTTTAGTGGACATTAGAAAAGTTAGAGAGAATCGGGGTATAGGGTTGGGGAATAGATAGAGGAATGGTGGTAAGTTGTAGTGGAAGAGTGAGTAGGAGAGGGAAAGAGACATAAGAGTTTAGTGGTATGCAGAGTAAGAGATAGAGAGAGGTAAAGATGATATTTATGGGAATAGAGAGAATGATGGGGTTTAGGTGTAGTGAAAGTGTATAAGATAAAGGGAGAGACTAGGGGTGTTAGGGGTTTGTTACAGAAAGAGTAATGGGTAGGGTAGGGTAGGTGGAGGAGTATATGAATGAGAGACAACTAGGGAGTTAGTGGAATCATGGTGTTTTAAATTAGAACTATGGGGAGGGGGACAATTGGAAGAGAGAAATAGATAGAGATCAAGTTGAGGGTTAGGGTTTTATGTATAATTATAGAAAGTTAGATGGAAGGGCGTAGAAATAGTGGGGAAAAGAGAAAGGGAGAGAGGGAAAGAGAAAGTGACATTGATGGGGGTGGCAAGGGGTAGGGGGAGGGTTTTTAGGAGCGACAAAGAGAGAGGGATTTAAGGGGAGGGGTAGTAAGAGAAAAAAATATAGAAGATTAGGGATTTTATGAGTGGTGTTTGGGAGAGATTAGAGGGGTTAAGGCTACTAATAATGTGTGTGAGATAGGGTGGTTAGTGGTAGTGATAGTGTGTGTGAGAGAGGGGGCTATAAGGGGGTTAAACGAGAGAGATAGGGGTGGTGGTTATGTGTAGTTGGAGGAATATTGTAGAGAGAAAGATAAAGAGGGCGTTAATTAAAATTAGGAGGAATAGAGAGAGTCAAGTGGTGATAGGGGGGATGGTTTGGGTATTAGGTGAGGGTGTCAGTTATAGATATTGGGGTGAAAGGATATGGTACATTTTTAGGTATGGTTACGAGAATTAGAGGGAATGAATGGTAGATGATGGGGGAAGAGAGAGAGGGATATATTCTTAGGGATAGTATGAGTAAGGTTAAAAAGAGTTTAAGTGGGGTTACAAAGAGAGAGAGAGGTGGTGTTAGGGTTAGTGAGAGTAATTTTAAAACAGGGTGGATATGTCAGGGGGTCAGGGAAAATAGAGAGGTTTTAGATCTAGGTGTAGCTAGAGGAGTATGATAGAGAAAGAGTGAGACAAAGGTTTAGTAAGCATTAGGAGGGAGACTAGAGAGAAAGAGAGAGATAAGGAGGTGCTTTTAGAGGTAGAGGAAGGAGTACGAGTGACAAAGTGAGAGATAAAGGGGGATTAGGTGTGTGTGTGTGTGTGTGAGAGAGAGAGAGATAGAGGGATTTAAGTTTAGGTTAGTAGGGAATATAGAGAGAGGCGTGGAGATAGATGTCATGTGTAGGGAGAAAAAGAGATAGTGATAAAGGTTTGGGAAAGGGTAGTGGTATATTGGGAATTAGTGAGGTTAGAGAAAATGGGGGTATAGGGTAGCGAGAGAGAGAGAGAGGGATGGTGATAATTTGTAGGGGAAGAATTATTAGGAGAGATAAAGAGACAAAGGGGTTTAGGTGTATAAAACGTAGGAGAGAGAGAGAGAGAGAGAGAGAGAGAGAGAGAGAGAGAGATGTAGATATATTGGCTATGGGAAGGGAGAGTACTATGGGGGATAGGGAGAAGGGAAAGGGTTAAGGGTAGTGAATGTGTCTAGGAGAGAGGAAGAGACTAGGGATGTTAGTGGGTTTGGGAGAGAGAGATACGGATGGTGTATGGTAGGTGGAGGTGTAGATGAGAGAAACTTGACAACTAGGGGATGAGAGGAAGGAGGGTGTTACTGATTAAAGATAAGTGGAGGGTGTTGTTTATTAGAGAAGTTAGACACAAGGGGACTAATATTAGTGGGGAAAAGAGGGGGAAATATGGGGAGTGCTAAGTGGTACGGGGTGGGGGGGAGGATTTGGAAGGAGAAAGAGATGGACTTAATGGGAGGGGGAATAAGAGGGAAAACAATTAGGGATATTATGAGTAGTTTTTGAGAGAGAGTGGAGGGGTTAGGCCTATTCATAGTGTGTGAGAACGATGGGGGTTAGTGGTAGTGATAGTGTGTGAGAGACAGGGGGGTGTTAGGGGGTTGAGGGAGATAGGCAAGGGTGGTGGTTATGTGTAAGTGGAGGAGTAGGGAAGGGAGAAATATAAACAATGTCTTGGTAAAAATTAAGGGGTGTGTGTGTGTGTGTTATAGAGATTTTCACCCCACTATGTGAATCACACATTGTATGGCCTTCCCCTGTCCCGCTGCAGACTCATTAGCCCCTATGGACCACATTTTATCGTTTGATGTATCATTGATCATCCCCAAAACTATATAAACTATGATATACGCGTATTTTTCCCCGATAACCGCGTACATACGTGGGTTTTACCCCTATAGTCGCGTACATAAGGATGTGTGCATAATCCAAATCCTTTTGGAAGTTTCCTTGACTTGGATCTGACTCATTTGACTCCTGGCCTTCCATATTCCTTGAGATCGCTCGGATTCGACCCTTCATTGTCCCTTGTGAAGCTATATAAGGAACCCCTTGGTACATTAAAGAGGGGGGAGCATAAGAGAGAATTGAGAGTATCGAAACTATAGTCCATTGTTGCCATAACTATACTTGAGTCTGCATCACTTTGTCCCTTTGGAGCACTGTTGTGTTCTTCCCAAGCTCGCCTTTGTTAGTAAGCTTGCTATCGGAGTGATGGAGGATTGAGGTGGTGGAGGCCCAAGTGGGGGATTCAGTTTCTCCGGTTCGCAGACATGCCGTCAGAGGTTGTCACTTGTAATCTCTGATTCATATTAATAGAAATATCTTTTCCTGTCTAGTAATGTGTATTTGAATGAATGTTGCATCCATTGGAATATGTCAAATTCTTATACATTATTGATTATATATGCTAGAATAGATCTAACACCATGAAATATAGTATGCTTGTATTGTTTACTTGTTGTTGAGGACGTGCTATAACAATTCAAGCTGAAGATTGGAAAGCTCAACAGCGATCTACTTCAACCGTCCGGAATAAGGTACGAGGTTCGATCCTTTAGTGTTAGATGTTTTTATTTCTATTGCATATTGGGAAAGATTGATTTCTAGAGTCTAGCTGTCTGTTGTGGTGCCCCAAGCCATAGAAATTTCTCTCCGTAATAGAATTGGCGACTCCACTGGGGATGTCCCTTGTTTTTATTTGGGGTTGGGGGCACAGTGGGCTTGTTATTATTGATTTGCTCTCTGTTTCTCTCTGTTTCTGTGTCGCATGTTATAGTATGTTTGTCCATTGACACTCCCCTTTATTGGTTTGGCCTTGACCTGCTTTTTTCCACTTCCTTCTCTGTATACGTGGGTTTTTGGCCAACAGTCGCGTGTATACGCAGGTTTTTGGCCAAAAGGTGCGTACATACATAGTTGTTCTTTATACAGTCACGTACATCCTCCCTTTTGGTGAGTCTGATGTTGTGGGAAGTTGCTGAGTGGGTTGTGAGTGTGGTTGGGTCTTCCTTGGGTCTGAAGTTGTCTGTTGGATGCTTATTTTGTGACCAGAAACCATTCGTGCCTATCTCAGGTATAACGTCTATACTGGCATATAGGTTAGGTTCACCACCGTTTGCATTTTGCATGACCTTATGACCATGTCACTATATCCTTAGGTACGAACCCACTCTATTATGTCATGGAACCTTCTTGCTGCTATATAAGTGGCATGAAATGAGTGGTAGAGCCTCACCTTACATGGGTACCCTAGTTAGCGCCTTATTTGCATTTGGTGCCCATGCCGATGTTTCCCCCTTTTAGGGCGTGGGAGTCTGTTGTATAGTATTTCCATGACATTTACCAAGAGCCTCATACTCCTCTTGATCTCATGCTGGTATTTTTCCCTCTGGACTCCCCTTGTATCAAGTTGTGGATGCATTATCATGAGCTTTTCCTGTCTTATTGAGCTTTATGCCGGCTCCCCTGACATTGTGTTTTAGCCATATAGCCCGAGCTTGTCTCATGTCTAGCCATGCAGAGCCTTTATTTATATCTTTCGCAGCTTGATTCCCTTTTTTACTGGGAGGGGATTTCCCCCCGAGTGTTGATATCCTACACATGTATCCTTGCATTGAGCATAGGTATGTTCCACTGCTTGGAACTAGTTTGTTTGCCTTTATGACACTTGTCTCCTCCTAGTTTGTAACTATAAAGTTAGTTTATTCTTTTTTCAAGATTTTCAAATAACTGAAAAAGACCAAAAAAATCAAAAAACCAAAAAAGCCTAACAAGAAAAGATATTATCTTTGGCAGCTGTCGAGTCGTGTCGCCTTCGAACAGAGCAGTGTATATCACATCCATTGGTTGGGTTATAGTTTGACTTAGGAGCTGTACTCGTTATTTGAGTTTTATCTCAACCGACTGGTTAAGCTTCCAATCCCTATGGAGCCTCTATTGATGCCTCCTGCATCATAGAGATGTCCCAGTTTGTATATCGAGTCTATGCTGCCTTCATTCAGTCACCATATGCCGTTATGCTCTTGTTCGAAGGAAGTTGAAACCTGAGTCGGCCATTCCTTAGTTATCTTGACTTTGCATGTCGGCCATTCCCAGTACAGTTACTGGTTCGTGCACCTTCTGATCGAGTTCTTTCATATTATACAGCTTTGCTGAGTACCTCATGTTGGATGATGAGGGATGCCCT
>LPNX010217906.1:84608-103061 GCA_001517045.1 Pseudotsuga menziesii | reverse complement strand
GATCATAGGGGTGTGATATGTGTGTGTGTGTAGACAGAGAGAGAGAGAAAGAGGAGGATGGGGGTTGAGGGAGAGAAAGAGAAAAACCTTGCAGTGGGTGGTGTGGGTAGTATGGTATTATGTAAGATTAGGAAATTTGGACACAAGAGGGTGTATAGGGTGGGTTAAAAGAGAAAGAGAGAGGAGAGAGAGAGAGAGAGAGAGGATTTGGACTAGATTTCAGGGGTGATTAGTGTGTGTGTGAGAGGGAAAGAGATAGAGACAAATATATATAGAGAGAGATAGGGGTAGGTGTAGTGAGAGAGAAAGAACAAAGGTGTTATTGGTTTAGGGAGAGAGAGTGGGGGGTTAGGGATAGTGAGAGTGAGAGAGAGAGTTTTTTTAGTGGGTTTAGAGAGGGAGGTAGAGGTGGGTATTAACTATAAGTGGAGTATTGAAGAGGGAAAGTGAAACATGGAGTTAGAAAGTATTAGAGAGAGAGGGGTATATTAAAGGTAATGATTGGTGTAGGTTTGTATGAGTGAGAGAGGATTTTAGTAAGTGCTAGAGAGAAGATTTGGGGGGTGGGTTGAGGAGGGTATGGGTGATAAAGGGAGGGAGGATGAGGGGGGATTGGAAGAGAAAAATAGATATGTATCACTATTGGGGGAGGGGGGTATGGATTTGGGGAATATTAGGGAATTCAAACAAAATAGGGAGTATATGGTTTCTACATATAGAGAAAGAGAGAGATATGTAGGTGGTAAGTGGAAGGGGTAGGGGTAATAGTAGAGATAGAGAGAGGGAGAAGGGGAGGATAGGGGTAGGGGGACTAGGAGAGAAAGAGAGAAATGGGAGACGGTGTTTAATGAGACATAGTGGAGTGTTAGGGGTAGTTAGAGTGAGAAAGAGGGGAGTGTTTGAGGGTTTGGAGAGAGAGGTAAGGGAGGGGCCTAAGTGTAAGTTGAGGGGTAGGGGAGAGAGTGAGTAACAAAAGGGGTTAGAAAGTGTTAGAAATAAAGAGAGAGATAAGGGAGATGGTGGGTTGCAAGTTATAGTAGGATGGGTATTAGGTGAGAGAGAGAGAGGATTAGGGGTAGGGGGAGTAGGAGAGATAGAGAGAGTGGCATGGAGTGGGTGGTTATGGGAAGGTAGTTGATACAAATATTGGGGTTGGGAGATGGGTAGGGATTTAAAGTGAATTAGGGAATTTAAAGAGATGGGGGGTATAGGGTGGGAGTAGAGAGAGAAAGAGGGACAATGGTAAGTGGTATGGGAAGGGGGGATTAGGAGAGACAAAAAGAGAAAGGGGTTTAGGGGTAGGAAAAGTAGGAGAGGGAGAGGTAGAGAATGTTTGTGAGTAAGGATACTAGGAAAGGGTTATATAGAGATGGGGGTAGGGGTAGTGATAGTATCTAATAGAGAGAGAGAGAGTCATGGGGGTGAGTGGAAAGAGGGTGTTAGGGATCGGGGGTACAAGGAGGAGGGAAGTTGTGGGAGAGAAATAGATAAAGATAAAGGTGGGGGTGTGTGGGTTTAGGGATGGTTAAGAATGTTAGAGATATGGGGGTATAGGGGTGGAGTAGAGAGAGAGAGAGATCAGGGGTGTTAAGTGGTAGGGGGGAGGGAATATGAGAGGTAAAGAGATAGGAGGATTTAGGGGAAGGAAAATTAAGTGAGTGAAATAGAGGGCCTTAGGGAGAGTATGAGTGGTTTTAGGAACAAAGAGGGGGCTTAACGATTATGATAGTGCTTGAGAAGAGATGGGTCGATTATGGGATTGAGGGAGAGAGAGATAGGTGGTGCTTAGGTGTAGGATTAAGAGTATGGTAAATACAAAGTTAGATAAAGTGTTGATAAAAGTTAGAGGAAAGAGAGAGAGAGAAGGGAAGGTATAGGGTTGGGTTAGAGAGAAAAATATGATATATATATATATATATATATATATATATATATATATATATGGGGTGGTAATCAGTAGGGGCAAGGGGATTAGGAGAGACAAAGAGAGAGAGAGAGAGAGAGAAGTTTAGAGGGAGGGGGATTAAGAGAGAGAATATAACAGATTATGGAGAGTATTTATGGTGTTAGTAGTATATATAGGATTTTGAAGGATATTGAAAGTGTGTGAGAGAGAAGAGGGGGTGTGTTATGGGTTTGAGGAAGAGAGACTGGTGTGGGAGTCAGATGTAGGTGGAGGAGTAGGATAAAGAGAATTTTAAGGAGGGATTTAGTAAAAGTTAGGGGGAAAAGATGAGAAAAAGAGAGAGAAAGTGAGAGAGAGAGAGAGAGAGAGAGGAATGGGGGTTATAGGTAGGGAAAATAGCATGAAGTAAGAGAGTGAGATGGGGGGTTATTAATGGTTAGGGAGATGTGGGGAGATAGAGAGAGAGAAATAAGTTTGATTAGTGTTAGGGGTAGGACTAGTGCATGTGTTTGTATGTGTGTGTGTGTCTGAGAGAGAGAGAGAGAGAGAGAGAGAGAGAGAGAGAGAGAGAGAGAGAGAGAGAATGGTGAGGGGGTATTGGATAATTTGAAGAGAGAGAGATATGGATGGGGATTAGGTGTAGGAGGAGTAGAGGGGATTTTTTTGTTTGTGTGAGAAAGAAAGAAAGATATATTTTGGGGGAGACAAGGGAGAGGGTGTGGATGATCAGTAGTAGGAGGAGGAGGATGGATAGGGGAGAGAAAGAGATATATATCTATATATCACAATGAGGTGAGGATGGGTTAGGGGAGAGAGAGAGAGAGAGAGAGAGAGAGAGAGAGCGAGAGAGAGAGATATCATAGTTGGTGCTGGGTGGAAAAGGTTTTACGTAAGGTTGGGGAATTTACAGATAAGGGAGATTATATGATTGGGTAAGAGAGAGAGAGAGAGAATTATTAAGGTTAGATGATAGGAAGGGGGTTGGGAAAGAGAAATATATAAACATTGTAATGGGGTGAGTGGGTGGTATTTGTTTTAGGGAAGATTAGGAAATTTTGAGATAAGGGGGGTTGTAGTGTTGGGTGAGAGGGAGAGAGAGAGAGAGAGAGAGAGAGAGAGAGAGAGAGAGAGAGAGAGAGAGAGAGGTGAGGGGGGGAGTTTGTAGGTGATTATGGGGAGGGGAGAGGATGGTTTGGGGGAGATAAAGAGAAACATTGTAGTTGAGAGTGGTGGAAGTATGGATTTAGGAAAGATTAAGGAATTTTGAGACAAGGGGGGTTATAGGGTCGTGGGAGAGAGAGAGGAAGTAGGGGTGGGTGATAAGTTGTATGGGAAGCAATATTAGTAGAGAGAGAGAGAGATAATTGGGGTGTGGTAACTAGTATGTGGACGATGATACAAAGAGAGACATGGATAGGGGAGTAAGAGAGAGAGAGGTTTAGTGGTATTGGAATTAGAAGAGAGAAAGAGAAAGAATTATTTCATATATATGTATATGTTATAATTACCAATGAAAGACTTCCTAACTCCTAGCTTTCATGAATAGAGTGTCAACAAAGGGGGGTCTCTCGTTAGACCACTTTAAAAAACTTGTGTATACATGGTCGACCACCCAGCTTGGGGCATACTGGGAGGGCTTCTCTGGGAGTTACCTCCCTCCACCTATTACTAGTGCAACAACGTCCTAGTTCCCAGCTACATCAAAAGGCACATGTGTCAAGATACTGAGTTAGGAAATTGTTTCCAGGAAATTTCCCAAAATGGTCCTTTGAAAAACACTCTACACATGACTTTAATAGGATTCCTATGGCCAACATACTAATCCAAACATTATAAGAAAAATGTATACAATTAAATATCCGCAAAAGATTATACAATCGTATTTATTCTAATTAAATTTATATAAAGAAAGATAACATTAACTATTAAAAAATATTCAAATTTGGTTTTACCATTATTAAAATAAACAATATAACAATTATAATCTAACAAAACTATGAACTATTTCACACCCCAACAAAATAATCAATATATGCTCATATAATAAAATATATATAAAACCAAATCCAAAAATACTCCATTACTAATATTTTACAAATTCAATGAAAAAATTTTAATACACTATCATATGAATAAAAAACCAAATCTACGAACAAAAAAATTACTTCGTAACATCACAAAGCAAATTTTTAAGTTAGTGGGAATTGGTTATGTTATTTCTATCATGAGGGGAAAAATAAGTATCTTTAGGTAGACAGGAATGTAGGTATTATATGAGATGTGAGTGGTTCAATACATGAATAACATTGACAAATTATACAACTACTTTCCACTGGGAGGTCACATCTATGCTATTATCAGAAAATTTACATTAAGTAAAATTCTACACACACAAATAATATAAAGGTTAACCATAAAAAACTATGAAAAAATTATGAAAAAACATTGTAACATTTTATGAAAATCTTACAATGTTCATTAGAAGTATGAAGATGATAAAAAATTAAGTAATAATTTTTTTGAAAAATCCACAATGCAAACACTATTAAAAAATTATGAAAAAACATAGTAACATTTTATGAAAATCTTACAATGTTCATTAGAAGTATGAATATGAGAACAAATTAAGTAATATTTTTTTTGAAAAATCAACAATGCTAACTTAAATTACTAAAGATGAAATAGGAAATATGTACAAAGTTATAGAGGTGATAAGTTTAAATATAGTCAAATTCTATTGAATGGAGAAATATATATCTAATAATAGTAACAAATGATTAAATTTTCACAATTACTATTAAAAAATTATGAAAATTATTAATAAACAATTATGAAAATTTACAAGTATGAAATATGAGCAAAATTATGTAGATCATAAGCTGAAAATACAAAATTGAGAAATATATATCTTACTTTTAAAATTATAAAATTATAAAATGAAGTTATATATATTTCTCAATTGAGCAATGTAGAGAATCATAAATTTAAAGTAAATTCATAATTATAGTTCTTGTGATATTAACACATGATACATCTCGTGACTATAAAAATTTAGAGATACTAAATGAAAAAATTATTATTCAATATGATAGCTACTACCAGAGTGATTATGACTACCCTAGGTTGGGGCCATGTTTTGCTAAGTCTGTCTAGTCCCGGGAACATAAGGCCCAACAACATTTTGGTGTATAATTCCAATGTTTGTTAATAAAACGTAGTTCCAACCCTTGGCATATCAATTTCTATAAAAAGCATTGTGTTTTTTTATGCACTTTTTATTCCCTTACTCCTAAAGAGAAAGGCATAAATTATATAGAAAATAGGGTGTTTTTATGGAGGAATAAAATGCTATCCACGAGGATACCTCTTTCTATCTCGGTGCTTAGAACTGTTTTCCCATTACTAATGGTAGAATAGGTCTAGTGTTTTTAATCTATGGTATATGGCAACTCTACAATACTTTTTTAATACCATCCAGTAGACGTCCCCAAAAGAGTGTCATCGGGTCACTTTATCACGCTGAAGGATCTACTCCTAATAACCCTTGACACCCTTCAATGTTTTTTTTTAACTAAAACATAGGGGAAGATATATAAGGTTCTAGTAAATTAGCTACCGAGTGCTTTGACATGAGTTCTATGCTTCAACGCAGAGATGATTCTTTTTCAAAGTGAAACTAAGAATCCAAAGGGGCGCAACGGCCTTATTAAATATATTTAAAAGTAGCAGAAACGTAGTAGAAGCATAGGAGGACACAGCTTGAGTGGGAACTGCTGCATTCCATCTTAGAGTTCTTCATTTGTCCAGTTTCACTAACATCTTAGCTACAACATTCTACAGAGCACAAATACGCTTTCCAAAGTCTCCATGAGTGTTTGCAGCATCCTTGAAGCCAGTCCGCACCTCATCCTTGAAGTCCTCCATTTTTTCTGAGGAAGCATCATGATTGTCTCTCAGTTTCTGGATATCTTCATTAAGCAGGTCCCACATTTTATCTCCAGCTTTAGAGGTTGCTTCCAATGTCTTTTCCTAGCCATCCAATCGGGCTTTGATTCTCCCCATTGAAGATTCCAGAGCTTCAATTCGGGATTCCACCGAGAGACCCGAAGAAGAGGAGCTTTGCGATGCCATAATAAGAATGATACAACTCCTTTACCATGCAGCGATGGGGGATTTTGTTACCTTCAGAGGGACTTCAGACCTATCACCTAGCTTCTGTGTGATGCTGAAGGGGAAGTGACTGACATAAATAACAAACCAAGAGGGGGAGCAGGTCACAGATTTCCTGAGAGCCAAATCGATACGCAGATATTTTTTGCAGTGCCTGTTACTTATGGAGAATCTCGGTACAGAGGAGCTCTACCAGGAAAATGAGAATTCCCTTCTCCAGCTAAGGGATGTCCCATCTAGACTCCACACCATCCATGTGCAAAATATCTCTGCCCAAGAGGGTACCATCATTTGCTGCGCTTTCTCCCAGGGAGTTCAGACCTCTAAGAACGTGAAAGAATCTGATGGAGAGGAAACTATTACAAAGCAGACGAATTCTATGGAATATTTGAGCTAGCTGAAGGTGGGAGGGCCTCTTCTTCTTAATGATGGCTTGGATTAGAAGGCAAGAGTCACAAAAAACCAATAGTTTTGCAATACCTTTGGCACGAGCAATGTTCAATCCTTGATAAAGACCACACAACTTGGCTTTATTATTTGTTCCAATGCCAAGACCCCAAGCATAATTGCTGACAATGTTACCATTAGCTTCAGAGATCACTCCACCACATCTAGCTAAACCAGGATTGCCCTTTGATGCTCCGTTGAAGAAGAGACAGAGTTCATTCATGGATATTTTCCACCTGTTGAAATCCTGCTCATCTAACCTAATTTCCCGATGAGCAGAGAGGGCTTTTGTGGTGATTTGACTTTGGTTATTGGGGACAAACATGCTTAGCCAATGAGATTCTTTGGGAAAAAGCAGAGTAGTGTTAGACAAAGAGAATTTCTATTCCAGGGCTTCCCCAATAATAGCTCTTTCCTGGATTGCTATTTTAGAGGGATGGCTTTCTTGTCCCCCAAAGACTCGATTGTTCCTTTCAATCCAAATTTTCCAACAGGTGGCTTTTAGAATCCAATTCTAGGAAGTTTGGAGCAGCGGTTTCTTGGCTAGCTGGAATGGAGAAAGATTCATCCAGTCTGAGAGAAGGTCTTGGATAGTGGCTGGAAGAAAAATGTCTGGGTTCATCCTCAAATCTTGTTTCCAGACTTCTTTGGAGAAATGACATCCAAGGATGATGTGATCTGAGGTTTCATTCTCGGTTTTGCAAAGCGAGCATCTAGTAGGGCCTTCCATCCCTCTTTTCTTGATATTTTCTCCAGAGAGGATGTGTTTGTGTGCCAATGTCCAACAGAACATGTCAATTTTTGGGATGAAGGCTTTGGACCAAAGAAACTTCAAGACCACCGGATTTGGAGCTATGGAAGGGATTGCTTGGATGTTCTTATAACCTTCAGAAGAGGAACAATTTCCTGATTTGCTTCCCCAACCTCTTTTATCTCTGATTACTTCTTTGATGGGAGATTTTCCTAGGAGGAGGATTGTAAGACTATCAACTTCTGCTTCTAGCTCTGGAGGGGGGTTGCCTAGGTACCATCCAATCCAGCTGTTGCCTTCCCAAGTAGACAAATCCCATAGTGAGTTGACTCCTTTATTTATCAGCCAGAGTTTGAGGTTTCCCACTTCCACACAAGACCCAAAAGGGGGGTCCCCCAGGATTGAATCATCCCAAATACTAATGGTTTTCCCATCACCAGGAATCTAGTAAAGGTTCCTTTTGAATGGTTCCAGAGCTTTAATACATAGTTTGTAGATCGGATAACCATTTCTGATTTGAGGGGGCATATCCAAGCATCTTTTCCTTGTTCATGGAAAGTATTTTTTCTGGAAAGATTTCTTGCTCCAGCTGTCTTTCCCTGTTACAATTTTCCATAGTAATTTAGCCCCTAAGGCCAGATTTTGGGAGGAAATATTTCGCACATTAAGCCCTCCTTCATCACGAGGCTTTTGAATCTTATCCCAGCCGATAAGATGAAGCTTCTTTTCATTCCCCTTGCCTCCTTCCCAAATAAATTTTCTGAGCAATCCTTCCATTTTGCGAATAACCATTCCTGGGGCGAGCAGAATGGACGAATGGTAAATAGGCATGCTATTTAGAACAACTTTTAAAAGAATAGTCTTACCTGCTAGATTGAGCCAATTGGAACTCCAACTTTGGATTTTTGTTTTAATTTTGTCTAATATAGTGTCCCAATTTGCTGAGTTTCTTTTGTTTTTGCAGATGTGGATGCTGAGATAGATGAATCTCTCCCAGTCCATTACACCTTCCATACCAAGCTTTCTGGTTATTTCCTGAAGCTCTCTTGCTGAACACTTCCAGCTGAAGATTTTTCTTTTTTGGAATTTGACTCTTGCTTCCAGACACCTCCTTGTAAATTTCCAGTTCATGCTTAAAGTGCTCGGAAGAGTGGTAACTAGCTCCTCCTAATAACAAGGTGTCATCTGCAAATTGAGCATGGTTTATGCTCCGAACATCATTCACTATTCTTAGGCCTAGTAGCGTGTGGATATCTTGGAAAAAGTTGAGTTGAAGGCTAAGGACCAAAGCTTGAATAGCATAGAGAAGGGGAGACAGCAGGAAGCCTTGCCTTAGAACTCTAGTGGCTTTGAAAAAGCCCGAAGGCCTTCCATTAACTAGGGGGCCTATCCAAGGAGAATCCATGCAGCCTTTGATCCAATTTATAATGGCTGAAGAGAAGCAAAAATTTTCCATAAATGTAAATAGAAAATCATGCCTAACACAATCAAAAGCATTAGCTAAATCAATTTTAATAACCATACCTTTCTCATTACGCTGATAGCTGGAATGAATTGCTTCTTGGATGAGAATGATGTTGTCAAGGATTTTTCTTCCCTTGATGAAACCTCCCTGATTTTTGGGGATAATTCTGGGTAGAATTATTTTTATCCTGGAGGCAATAATCTTAGTTATGATCTTGTACCCTGTGTTGCACAAAGAGATCAGTCTGAAGCGATTGAAGTTGTTGGCCCCTTTTTCCTTTGGAATCAGAGCTAGGAAGGA
This sequence comes from Pseudotsuga menziesii, assembly GCA_001517045.1. Classification (NCBI taxonomy): domain Eukaryota; kingdom Viridiplantae; phylum Streptophyta; class Pinopsida; order Pinales; family Pinaceae; genus Pseudotsuga; species Pseudotsuga menziesii. Next base: position 94,022 of record LPNX010217906.1, on the reverse strand, counting down.
AGAGTTGGTGCTGCCCCCCAGCCTATTGACCAACTGAGAATTCCGAATCATTTTCAGGAGATCATTCTTTATAATCGACCAGCAGCAGGTGAAGAATATTGTAGTGAAACCATTAAGCCTGGTCGCGCTATCAGGTTTCATAATCGAGAGTATACCTTTAAGTTCATTCATAGTGACCGGAGCAGTAAGAATATTGTTGTCTTCAGGCTTGATGAGGTTTGGAATGAGGTCAAATGGATGGGCTAAGATGTCAATCAGGTCCTCTATGGGTGTTGTAAATAACTCCTTGAAAGTTGCATGGGAGGCTTTATGCCCTCAAATTCTTGGACAAGGTCACCATTGTGGATGATTTCAGAGACCGCATTGTAGTTCTTACGAGCCTTGGCCTGCTTATGGAAGAAATTTGTGTTTTTGTCTCCACTTAAGAGCCAGATATTTTGGGAATTTTGCCTCCAGTATTCTTCTTCCATCCTACAGGCAAAGAAGAAGGCTTTCTGAAGCTCCTCTTCCTTATGAAGAATTCTATCGGTTATAGGAGAAGCGTCCATGAGAATTTGGTGGGACTCTAGGTCAGCTTGAGAAAAGTTCCTTCTAGATACGGGAGTGATAAGGAGCCTTGCCTAGTTTTTCAGATCCTTTTTAAGCCTTTTAATTTTGGTTTCCCAAATGTAGGAGGGCGATCCTCTAATATGGGTGACCCAGGAGTCGGCCACCACTTGCATAAATTCCTCACACTGGATCCAAAGGGGACTAAAACAGAAGGGGATTGGACCGAGGTCTTGATCGAGAGATAGCTCAAGAAGGATCGGCTTATGATCAGAGGTATAGTGAGGAAGGATTTTGGAATATGCTAAAAGACCTAGGGAAAGAAAGGAGGAATGAACTAGGAACCTGTCAAGCTGGGCAGCCACATGACCAGGTCCTACTCTCTTATTCGTCTAGGTGAACTTCCCTCTGGCAAGTTTTATGTCAATGAGATCCCAACCAAGGATGATATCCTCCACCCATTCCCTCGAAGGATCCCTGACCAGCGAGCCTCCTTTTTTCTCATTTGTTTCCAGGGTGACATTCAAATCGCCTGCTACTATAATATTATCAAGGCGCTGAATATTGAGAAAGGTTTCTAACATATTCCAACATTCTTTTTTTTTCCAATTGTAAGGCAAGAACATAGAGATTGAAAATACTTACAGAATGCCCAGAGGCTTTATGGATGAGTTTTTTAAAAACCCAATGAAGCTCACGAACTTCATCTTCAAGATCATAGAGGTTGGAGTCCCAGAAGGTAGAAATACCTCCAGAAGCACCTCTGGAGTTGTTGGCAATCCTGGGACCTTTTTTCCAGAACTTTTCCCTAGCTTGGAGGACAACAGCTTCCTCCATTTTTGTCTCCTGGACTAGCAGAATTTTTGGGTTGTGAATTTGGACCAGGTCTTTCATTGCTTCTTCTTTTAAAGTAGAACCTAAGCCTCTGCAGTTCCAGGAGATGTACCACATTAAGAATGTTAGGGGGGGGAGGCCCCTTTTGAGGCCGGAGTTACTCCTTTTTTAGATCTGGTGTTCATGATACCTTTTAGGGTTTTTTGTGAGCCTTCAAGGACTGCTAGATATGTTGCCTCTTGTATCTACTTCTTTTTTTATTTCCTTCCTCTTGGGTTTTTGAAGGGAGCCACCGACAGACTGCTAGAGGATTCCCCTTCATCTGACTCTTCACCTTGATTCGATTCTAGCTGAAAAGGCTCCACGCTTGTTTCTTTGAAGGGATCGGAGGTATCAGCCATAGAGGAAGCTCTTGGGACGGATAGGGTATATTTCCCCAGGTTCCAACGGATCTTCACTATGGGGCTTTGTCTTTTTATTTTTGAGGAGATTGCCGATTTGATCTACAGCAGGGTCACTGACCTTCCCTGGTTCTTCATCTTCCTGAATGGCGATTGGATCTGATTTGGTGGCTTCCTGGTTGATTGAGCTCATTGGCTTGTTCTGCATGCTACCTCTAGTCTTTTTTTCCTGAATTTTGTTGTTTGTTTTCCCTTTCTTAACTTTTTTCCATCCTTCTCCTTCTTCCTGGACCTGCATTTGTGGACAGTTTTTCTGTAAATGACCATGCTCGTGACAGAGGCAGCATTTGAATGGAAGCTGTTCATAATCCAGCTTTTGGTAATGATGCCAATCTCTGACTTTCAGCTTAAATGCCTCAGGCATCCCTGCTTCAAGATCAACCTCCACACATATTCTGGTGCAAGAGTATTGACCATTGTTCTATGCTTTATCTATATATCTCCCAAGAGCATTCCCCACTTTTTCTAGGGTTTGTGTGTTCCAGCAGTGAACTGGGAGATTTGGGAGCCTCACCCACACTGGCACTTCCTTTGGGACATCTACTTCAGAAATGAAATCCGGAGTCCATTTATTGAGATACAGTCCTTGGGTACCCATGAAGTACGGGCCGCTTCTGAAGACAAGATCTCGGTCTTCTTTGGATATGAATTCAAAAATGAAAAACCCCCTTCCAACTCGGTAGCAGGTAACACTGTTCTTGAGCTGAGGTCTCCAATTCCTGTGGATCCAATCATCAATGGTTCTAGTTGATGGCCATAACCCCATGAACTACCCAACCAGTCCGCGCTCAGCAAGCACCAGAGTGATCTTGATGGGTTGTTCAATCGGGAGGTCAATTTTAGGGACTGCATCGAGTTTCTTGATGAATTTTGGAATGGTTGGGGCTACCGTTTTGAAACCCAAAGCCGAGAGCATCCTTTTGAAATATTCTTTGGCAGAGGCAGGAGGAGAGGGAGGGGAGAGCCCTCCCCCAGGTGTAGCCATGGGGCGACCTGAGAGCATGAACACCAAAAAACCCTACGGCGGCATCTTGATCAGCGCAGTCAAAGTGAGCCAGCAACCAAAAGACGTTCGCTTATGACAATTTTACAATTATTGAAACCCTTCAATGTTAATATGCTCAGTTTACTGTAATATGCCTGAATACCTATTCTTATTCTTCTAATTTGAAAGAATTCTGACCTAAGTGTTACAATGGCTCATGCAAAGGTAGGCTTTAATCCCAAGCACAACAAAGATTGTCCTAGTTATCTACCCATAATTTAAAAAAATAATAAATAAAAAAAATGGGAGAAAAAATAAACACAGTAGTACTTATTTTTAGTTTTTAAAACTTTTTATTTATACAATATTATAATAAAACAAAAAAACTGAAAAAAATAAATGAAAATGACTATCGACACAAAGTCAAAGTTATTAGCTTGGAAAAGTAGTTTGTAACCCATTCATTAAACAGATTCATATAATCATGTCTACCACCCCCATTCATTGAATAACGTGTTTCATCGAATTAAGTGAATTATACCAGTTTGTGTAAGAAGTAATAGCAACTCGACCAATGAATTATTAATAAATGATTTAATATAATAAAAAATCAAATTTAAAGACCTCCATTCTTTTTTTGATTGGCATCACTAAGGGAAAAATTCTAGCCAAATAGAAAAATATGATTCACAACCCAATAGTATGCAGAAGAAATCCGCAGACCGTATGTGGAAGAAATCGACATAACTAAATAGCAGAATAATAACCAGTAAGAGAATAACAATTACTTATTTTTAATTTTTAAAATCTTTCATTTATACAGTTGTAAAATAATAACTAAAATAAAATTGAAAATGGGTTTATAACCTATTCCTCTCTTTTCTTCAACAAAAAACATTAAACAAATTCATATTTAATTCATACAATTTTAAGGTTGACACTAACAATTAAAAGGTGATGAATCTGTAATTTGACCTATTGAATTTAAAGGTAGGTAGGATGAATCTACCTGCCTCTACATGTCTATTATCTGGTTGATTGATTTTTTACTCACTTGTTCTGTGCGATCATCCAGCGTTGTCCTTCATCTGGTTGATTTGTTTTCACTCTGCTTTGCGTGATAATCCAACCATCTGAATAAGTGGGAGATGACCTGATTATGATGATGATAAAAAAAACATATAAAAACAGAAAACCAAGGATTGATCATTCTCAATTTAACCATGTATTCCAAATAAAAACCAAGGAACCAATCTCTAAGGAATTAATTTAGAATGGGTATAGTAGATGGATAAAAAAGAACAACAACAGAGCTTACGATATATTGCAACAACCTCAAGAAAGAAGGTAAGACAAACTTTGATACTCACTGTTATTATAAGCCAAATAGATAAATATTGAAAGAGGATAATAAATGCATGAAATCTTAAAAATAAAATAACAAATGAACAATCTTAAAAAAAATAACAAATGGATGAAAATGCCCAAACTTCTTGCGATCTTGAACTAAGGCCAATTGTGGATTGTTATACCCCAAAAGTCTTCATCCGACTAAAACCTAGCTTATATAGCTTTACTTGTCCATTTTGGCATTCCATCTGTACCAAGTCTTGCAACGCAAGGAAACAAGAGCACACTGTTAAGAATTTCTTTCAACAATGGTTGTTCAGATGGAATTAATTTTTCCATTAAGATGCAAATTGAAAGATCAATAACAAAAAGGCCAATATGAATAAGAAAACCAAATATACAGAGAATCAATCTGCCAAATAGGGGAAGAGCTTTAGCTACTAACACATAAACTTAGACTCTCGTGGCTGCGTCCAAAACTCCTAGAGCTTTCAGATAACCTAACTGGTTGAATTTAGAACTGCATGCTCATCCTTTGGCTTTTTATCTCAATTTCAAACTGGATATTCATCCTTTGGATTTTTTTTATCTGATCGAGAATACCGTTATCGTACAACTGCTACTCATTATTTGAAATGAATTTTTTTTCCCTCTCATCGTTTGCACATTTTTTCCATCTTCTATAATGATAACGACTACTGCTTCTCATGATTTGAAATGCCCCTCTTTGCCTAAACGTTTATGCCATATTCTATAATATTTAGACTTGGAGAACATTACATCCCATAATTTGATTGTGGTGATCGGATTATCCTACATTTTTAATCACTTAAATTTAAAGTTATGTTTTCTCTCGACTTAAACAAAGGGTATTGACGTGTACAGTGTTAAATTAATAAAGTTCATTTTATACTGATCACATGCTTGTGTCACGTGAGATATAAAGGTGTACTTTATACACACCTACTATTTTTAAAAATTTTGAATAATTTTGTTTTTCAAAAATCTTCATTCTTACCATTATTTGCCATCTTCTATAATATTTAGACTTTGAGAACATTACACCCCATATTTTTCCAAGTTGATATGCATGTAGTTGATCATGTTAACATTAAGTAAGGGTTTTCCACGTTGGTATGCATGCAGTTGTCGTGTTAGGATGGGGTGGTTAGATTAATAGGTCTGAGCTTAAAAAACATGTACTTTTGGTCTATCTAACCGACCAACAGCGAAGTCAACCGTTGACTTCGTTGTTGGTCCGTTGGATGGACCTAACTTACATGTTTGTTAAGGATGGTCGATTAACACAGGTAAGGGTTTTTAATAACTTAAATATGTCCAAGGGTTTTGATTGTGCCTGCATTTTTTACAACTTAAATTCAAAGTTACGTTTTCTTACATGGTTAAATTAATACAGTACATGTTTGTTAAGGATGGTCGATTAACACAGGTAAGGGTTTCTAATAACTTAAATATGTCCAAGGGTTTTGATTGTGCCTGCATTTTTTACAACTTAAATTCAAAGTTACTTTTTCTTACACGGTTAAATTAATACAATTCGTTTTATACTCACCTACATGTGTTAGTTGAGATTAAAAAAAAATGTGTGCCTGCCAAACATAAAACGTAATACTTCGAGCTGAGGATGTGTGCGAAAGTATTTGGATGGGGAGTTGTGGTATTGATTGAATTCCGGCTGTGGGAGATATGAGCCTATATATTGATTGAAATTCCTATAAAACCTAATTCTTTTATGTAGTTTGTAATTTTTATGTTAACAGTAACGTTTTAATACTTTTATATGGTGGTTGAGTTTTATTTTATTTTTATTGTTGCAATTTTTTATATTTATAATAAAGTTTTTTTTTAATTAAATGTAGTGAAAACATATATATATATGACTTAAAATTTATTTATTTAAATTTTAGTAGTATTTATTATTTTTTATTATAAGATTAAATTATAATTATAAGTAATATTTGATACTTGTTTGAGATTAAGGATTTATGGTATTTTGTGTATATTATTTAATTAAAAAGTATAAAGTATAACTATACTTATTTTTAATTAGTTAAAAACTTAATAATAGATAAAAATAATTTAAGTATTCATCTTTCTAATATTATAAATTCAAAAATAGTACAACATCATTATTAATTTAACAATATTATAACATTAAATGATGTGGAATCTAAAAATTCTCAAAATCATTTTTGGTTTTTTTGGTGTTTTTTCTCTCCTTCAAACTATGTACTCGAAGTGGGGTCACCTTGTAAAACAAACACACCAAGTGAGCTAGAGAAAATTGACAAAAATATTTGAAATACAATTCATAATTATTAGAAATAATAAAATATTAATAAACCTTAAAATAAGAAGAGAACTTCTAGATCTCATACTCATATTAATGTGGAATACAAATAATTTTATTAATGTGGGATAATTTGTTAAAGAAAGGTTTTCATGGACCATCCTTTTTTGTTGCATGCAGGGAACATTCTGGAACAATAGACCACCTCTTGGATTCTTGTGGGTTCGCTGATACTATATGGAATCTAGTGGAGGAAAAATGCAAACTATCTAAGAGAGTCAAAGGTGATGTGATCAAAACTCTCCAATTGTGGGGTGAGCATTCCTATGAAAGCAAGCTCCTCAATAGACTATCGACACTCATCCGAGGATTTGTTGTCTTGGATATCTAGAAAGAAAGAAACAAGTGCATATTCAATGGGAAATACCCCAATGCTATGGAGGTTTGGATGAGAATCCAGAAAAGTATTCAAGAAACTCTTATAATTGGTGGTTGTAATAACAATGATATCCCTAGTCTTCAATTTGAATGGGATATTATTCTTGGATGGAGGATGGATCCAAAATTATTTACTCACCACACCTTCCCCCCCAAGACATACATATCGCACCCAAAAAACTCGGAGACACTACTGTCATGATTCTACAAACTCAATTTTGATGGTGTGTCAAAGGGAAACCCACAAGAAGCAGGATTTGGGTGAGAAATATGGGATTCCATAGGGACCATCCAACATGTTTACTAGGGATACATGGGACATGCCAAAAAAAATGTAGCAAAACTATTTGGTCTAACATAAGGAATTTGAATGGTCATGAATATAAATCTCCTCCCACTAATTGTTGAAGGAGACTCACAAATAATCCTATCACTAGCCACACACATGCATAATGGAACACACAGTGAGAAGATCTCATCAAGCTAGTGAATGGAGTGTGGAATAATCCAACTAGATGAAATTCTTCAAATATGAAAATATATCACCTTCCACCATGTTAGAAGAAAAACCAATTTAGTGGCTGATCGACTTGCCAATGAAGGTGTTTGTTGTGATTTGGATTTGATTCATGGCAATTTTAATTCTCTCATTTCAAAGGCTTCGCTCAAGGATTGTAAACATATTTCCAGTGAAGATATTCCAACCCTGGATGTGGGTGACACGCAAGACCTCCACATGGGCAATCTAGATCCCATACCACGTGGCTATGATGCGGGAAACATGGCGAATGCCAACATCGGCGAATTAAATGTTAATGGTAGTGAACTACTTGCCAGCCTCATAAGCAGCTGGATTGTCATGTCTAGTTTGGGCCATAACATAAGAGAATTAATTCTTGAGTGTGTTAACACACAGCTCCATGATGTCACAACTTCAAACTATGAGGTTTTCTAACCTCCTCTCTACGGGAATTATTTTTTTCCTACTTTTTCTCTATGTTCACTCCTCTGTGAGCCTACTTGCAAGGACAGAAAAGAAGATGCCCATACAATGAGACACTCTGTGCATAGGCAGCACAGGCGGCACAGGTCGAGGTAGTGGTCATTGTAAGGAAAACCTTGGGGATACTAATGGTTTTGTAGTGCAGGTATCAATACTATTTAGATGTATGATCATTGAGTGGGAATCCAGGGAGATATTTGAACATCTGGAATATGGAAAAAGTTGTGGTAGTATTAATCATTACTGGATGATTAAAAATATGATGGGATTTTTAATGGAGGACATGACTGTCAAATGGAATGGTACTAGGTATTTGGCCCAATGCAGGGGAACCTGTATCAACTAGAATGATATACAGTTCAATTCCCTTGAAGAAAATTTTAACTTGAGGAACTATTTGATTTTTCCTAGTGCAAGCAACGTGGACAATGACAGAGATAAGGACCGATGTGGGAAGGGTGTTACCTCGACAATGACACAAAGTTCTCCTGGTCTGTTACAGGAACATAGAGAAAATATGAGAATTGCTAAGCCTGTTAAGCATGGTGGCGAGGCTTTAACAAAAGTCATCATTTCTCAGCCGATACAAGAGATGCAAACTCATATTCCAATGGAATATTATGGAACCTTCCCGATCCTTGAGGAGACACCAGAATTCTTTATGGGAGATGCAACACCCTAGATGTTGCTTTATCATCCCTGGTTCCCTCTAGGAATCATAGTTTTATGGGGTCTCCTTGTTTTTGAAATGTGTAAATTGCATGTCCGTCTACTGTCATTTTTTAATTTGTAATATATCAGTCAAAGTATATAGCTCTAGAGAGGATATTTTCCCATTTTTTGAAAAACCCAACTCCAATATTTTTGACAAATTGGGTGGGTAGTCTGTTAGTTTAAATCCCATGTAGCAATATTTTGATGCTCTGTGCATTTCTTTTGTTATTATGAATATGAATCTCTACTACTTCTTAGAAAAAAAAATATTAATGTGAAATATTAAAAAAAATGATTTAAAAATTCTAAACTATAATATAATATTAGTGCAAGAGATTTTTTTTTCAATTTCCTCTCACTTTAGGTGAGTAGAAATGAACCAATGGTTAAGAACCCCAACACTATGAAAGTTCTAACCCTTAGCATGCCTCTATTTTTTGGTGCACTATCCCTAGGTTTCAATTACAACTACGAAAAAAAGTAGCTATGATCACCTTTACTTTTGTATCAATACTATTGTGTGACTAGAAATAATGTGAAATATAGATGTCAAACAATTTGTTGATGACATTCATTTTCAACTAAAATATTATTTCATACAATTTTGAAGGCTAACAATTTTTTTTTAATCTTTCTAACTTATTCACACATCACCAATCAATTGATTTATTATGGTCATTGGAAAGTACTACACCTTCTCAACCAAGGAATATAATAATTCAACATGTGTACAAATGACCACCTTTACTTTTGTATCAATATTATTGTGTTC
>LPNX010217906.1:31607-72077 GCA_001517045.1 Pseudotsuga menziesii | reverse complement strand
ATATATATATATATATATATATAATAACGTCCATAAATAACAATCTACAAAATAATAACATCCACAAATAATAGTCTACAAATCATTGATCGAGAGATCGACCATCATGGAAACTATCGCCAACTGCATTATGCCCCTGGTCTTGCTCATGCACATCAAAAAGAAAATTTCCTAGGTCTAAGAACTGTAGAAGTTAAAACCGTGAACTCTGCAAGTCAGTTACATACCACATATTTAAGTTACATGTATAATGTGAGAAAAAAATTAAATATATATATATAACACAAATATATGAGTTGGCCTAGCTTGATTTGAGTTTTAGGTTTGGGAGGATGTGTATATGCCGAGACGAGCCTTCATGAGGACATGGTCAATGAGCAACAACCCACTCATCCATAAACATCACGATGGCTTCAATGCCCTCATATGCAACTGCCTGTGTCTGTGTCTGTTTCCATGACATGAAAATAGTTATATTAATTAAATACAATTTGAACTTGAGAATTAAAATTTGAACATGTAAATTATAATCTAAACATAAATATGCAAACAATTCGAACATAAATAACTAGTACCTTTTCGATTGGCGTTTCATGAGTAGGACTTGAGCGAGGTTGTGTAGAATCATGTGCAATGCCATTTCCTCTATCCTCTACACTATGAACAAGATAAATGAGGAAACTTGGAACAAACCAAAATATTTCTTGTTCAACAATTGACTTGAATTTAGAAATTCAAATTTAGGATGATAGTTAACACATACCTCATCGACGTGGGTGGACGAAACTGCAACGGGACCTCGAACAGATTCATCACTGCCAAACAGGACCTCCCTAAAATCGGGCTCCTGCATGGAGGTCTAACACAAAGCAAAGTATTATTTTAACAAAAGATATACCTGACAATCATGGAAATCAAATGACGACAATCAAGTGATGACAATAAAGATATACCTATCCCATCCGTCGATCCTTGCATCTATGATGCAGTCTAAAATATGAATTGTCAGCCATGATAACATACTAAAGCATTGTTTCATGATTAAGAATGTTGAGAAAATCATTGTCCACCCACTATAAATTAGGCTCTATAGGTGTAGTGGGTGGACTGCGTCTCTCTTCCTGCACAACCATCATGGTACCATGCACTGTCATGCATGTCGCCTATGCTAATTCACTACTCTCCTTAGTCGCTAGCTGAGATGACTCATCTACATCATCTATCCTAAGCATTGTCCTCGAAGGGAAACCTACCAAAGGCTATGGCACTGGCTGAGCTCTAGGGTCTCTCCTAGCCCCAGGATGCACATGACTGCATCCCCCACCAGCACCATGGAAGCTCAATGGTGTGATAGTGTAATATGGGTTTATATCCAAGACAAACTCTACATAGATATGTTTTGAAAAGTATAGTGGGACCTAGTCATTATGGGGAAGCATGCCAAACTCTCCAATGAACCTGTCATATACATAAGGCGCTGGAGCCTCTAGCTTAAAATCCTTGAGTCTAAGAAGTTGACCAGAGGCATGGTTAAGAGGGATATCAAATAATGCTCCTTTCACATCATGGAAAGTTGTTGCATCTCTCACCGTGCCCCAGTTATCATGACCCTTCACAATGACCCTTATTCTCTGACATGCAAAAGCCCAAAGAGAACTCAATGGTCCGATGGACCTATAGACCTTCAGTAGATTGTCTACTACCTCTAACATCATGTGCATCGAACGTGATGTAGAATATTTTTTAGGAATGGAGAGGAAATTTTCCCGCAAACACTCATGCTGAATGGTAATGTATTGCAACGTGATATGTGTGATCTCATTCTCCCATGGTGCTTCCTTGGGAGGGTCGACGCCGTATTGTGTATCACCTGAAAATTAGATGACAACACAAATGTGAGTCAAAATACGTACATCAACTATAGATGAATTTGAAATCAGTATAAATTAAAGGTACTGATAACTAAAATAAATATATATATGCATTTAATGTACCTGTCTTATGGGGAACCTACCCACTGATACCAACAGTATCCCAATCCTCATCACTCACATGCACAGAGCAGCTGCTGCTCATCTCCCCAGTAGGAGCATGTGTCGGCATAGAACACCTAGGAGAACATATGAAAATAGAGACATACAAGTTGATGATTAAATAGACACATGTGAAACAATTTCATCTGATGTAACTAACAACAAAGAGTACGTCATGCAAAATTTTATACTTACAAGTCATCTTCCGACCTCTGGGGCGAGGAATGGTCATAGATCTGTGAGTGCTCTACCTTCCGCGAACCAAACAACCCTTCTATAGAGATGCATCTAAATGAAATAAGGAATAGTAAATCATTTTTTGTAAATAACTCAATGTAAGTAACTCCATATATGGATATGAATAAAAAACTCTTATTCAAAAAACCACCCAAAAGTTTACAAAACAAAATGGATTGATGATTTTTTTTTTTTTGCTTTGAAGGTGGTGTGAAGAAGACTATTGAATATGTGGTGTGATCAGGGTTATGATTTATTTTCATAATGTTGAGTACTCCTTTATTTCTTATTCAATTTTAGATTACGGACATGGTACTTATTTGGGTGAAGCTTCCTAAAATATGAGTTGAATTCTAGTCACTAAAGGTTTTTCGGGTTATAGGGAATGCTTTATGAGTTTTCGATGGGGTGGAAATGAGTTACAAATACTTGGGATTTTAAACTAATTCTTATAGATATTTATACAATTTTTAATATTTTTAGCCTGTCTAATGTGTCAGGTTTTGCTGGTTGCAAAATTGGCTAGCTTCATTTGAAACTGAAGTCCTACTCACACAAGTGATGTTCTTAGAAGACTTGTTTTCTGATTTGATTGTTTTCACTAGGGCATTAATGCCATAAGGATTGGGAGAATACCCCTCATCTAGACCCCATCCATTATGTACTCAGCTAATAATGTGAACCTTTATAGGAATTAGGCCTTACCATAGCCTAAGATTATGGTATGTTATGATCCCCCCCTAAGAGCAAAGGCTTAAGGTTTGTAAAGACACATGGTATTGACCATATGGTGATCCTTTGTTATATTAAGAAAGTGGAAAAGGTTTTTAAATAATGTTTTGGAAATATAAATATATGGTTTTTGTTTATGGAATTCCTTACCACACAATCCACTACAATTTATGGTTACTGACATATTTAATTTATACCACGGTTTGCGATGTATTATGGTTCTTGGCACATATAAAACATTTGGAATTACATGCGATTTAAGTTCAGGTTCAAAAGATATGTTAGGTTGAAAAACATGTTATCTCACATGGTTTGTATACAATGATTAAAACCTATGATTAGCCTAGCCGTGAGTTATTTCACTCTATCCTTTAGTTGACTTCATGATAAATGTGTGTCCTGGCTATGAGTTGACAATGAAACTAGGACTTCCACGCAACTGCTAAGCAATATCCCCACCGTTAATATGTCCAGGATTGAAGCTAGGGTTTATACAATGGTTTAATGTGTTTGGAAGTTGTCCAAAAAATCATTTGGCCTATTGGTTTGTGTGGGAAGGTAGAGCAGAGATCTACTCTGTCCATGGTGGGAAAGTTACAGGTTGTTTGGTTTTTTTTATGAAGTGGACAAGATTCGAAGAGCTCTTATTTGTAAATAAGTGAAGTTGCAAGGGTATCTGGTTTTACTTGTGCTAATGGCATGATGCAGTAATTCTCCCAAGTTGTTCCTGTGCATCCAAGACTTCTCCAACGGTGTGTAGTGCAACGTTGGTGCTTCAACGTAGTCTTCCATTCTTTGGCATAATAACTTCCTGCTAATAGGTAAGAAGGAAACATATCTTTGCATTTAATTGGTTATAACAAAATCATGTTTTTTATAGGTTTGTTGATAAAGTTGTTGTTTGTGTTTGCAAGAAGATACGGGATAAGGGTACTCCAGAGGAGCCGACCCCTGACCCTCTCTTCAAAATGCCAAGGTAAGGGTTTAAACCAAAAATTCTCAATTTGTTTTGTTTACATCAATTTCAATTTCTGACTGTAACATGAAATGTGTAGGTTGAAGGTGTTGGATAGGGAGGAAACATGGTCGCCTCCTCCCATGATCGCATTTCTAAATGCCCAGGTAAGCTTTGTTCAACCCATAATTAAAAAACTTGTTATTGTTTATGGTTTTGATAAGCATACTGACCAAACCATACTCGTGGTTGTAGGTCACGTTGGGTAGGAGCTATGATGCTAAAAATGGTAGCCACAACAATTTTTAAGATAAGTTTTTAAATTTGATTATATGCATTTACAAAACCCTTAGGGTTTTACTTGCACTAGATTTGCATCCATTGCTACAGCAATGTGATTAGAAGTTTTGTAATGTTTCTTGATAGGGTTTGGATTCGAAGAGCACCAACTCTCCTAGATTTCTAGCACCCACTATACCTGTACAAGCTCCAACTTGCACATAGAAGACTACAAGTCTTCTCTAGCACTACCCTACTACCCTTATTCAATAGATTTAAACTTTGTTCAGTACAATATGGTGAAAACTAGATATAGCTATTCTTACCAATTCTGTTACATTCTCTGATGTACTTCTGCTTCTTCTCACTCAAACTAGGGTCCCTTCATTGTCTCTATTCTATGTAATCTCCCCATTTCAATGCCCATAACACATTTTTATTCTCCTTGTTTTATGCTTGCTAATATTTATTCCTTGTGCTTATTCGTATTCATGAATTTTAGTTTCATAATTGATCAAAAAACTGTTCAATGACTCATGAAAGGAAAGGAATTGAATCAACAAGCATTCTAAACTTATTTAACCATCTGTCGCTAGGTTATTCATTTCATAACTACTCGAACCGAATTTAGAAACATGACCAAATATTTCTTCTGCAACTTCTGTAATATCGATTCCACAAATTTTGTCCCATGAGTTATATTTCCACAATACAACTTTCCACAAGTTTGCTTTCACAACCTTAGTATTTACACAACTCAGTCTTTCCACAGTTGAGTTTTCACAACTTATTTTTTGCAATTTAGTTTCCGAAACTTAGTTTTTGCAACTACCTTTCCGCAATTGCAGAATGCGGGTTGCGGGTATGCAATTCCCAGTTTTCCCAAAAAATGACTCTCACAATCATGCTTCTGCAATGGTCCTTTTCACAATCGGATTGCAGATTGTGGATCCACCTTCCCATTTTCCCCAAAATTAGGATTCTGCAAGTCTCTTTCTGAAGTCGAGTTGCATATTTCAAATTGCAGGCGTGCCTTCAACTTTTTCCAAAACGGGCTTTCGCAAATCTATTCCGCAACTTCTGAGAGCCATTGATCACTTTTGGGCTCTTTCTTGAACTTTGATATGCGATAAAATGTTTATCTCACCTTAATGTTGTTTATATTCACTTTTCTTTTGTGGATCGCTTATCTCCCGTAGAGTTTCACTCTGTCAATATTTTCCCACCATCGATCCATCTTTCCTCCTTAAATCTAGTTCATTGAATCTTTCTCGAGTGAATTGAATGTACTATCCAGATTGTCCAATCTCTTTCGAATGAATTGAATGGACATCATGTCTCAGCTTCTTGATTTTCGATATTTAAGGTATTCATTTAGGCTTATTCATAGTTTGCTTCCTCAAGGGAATTCGTTTTCTTTCATACATGAGTGGAGAGCCTAATTACACTTCGATATCGGCTTTTCTACCCTCCTTGTTGTTGGATCATATGCTTGTAACTTATGTGTTTCCATCAATGACAACCGCATCACAATCTGATCTATTTCCATATGATCGCAATACCTATCATAATGCCAACACATTTCACCTCTTAATCCATTCTCAAATAGTTTTCCACACTAAGAGGGCCATTAAAAACTATATAAATCAATATTTAACGAACATTCTAGTTTTTTTGGCTTCCAGATTAAGGATTGAGTTAATGTGTATGAAAAGTAATCAACTTAATACTAATTATTGAATTACTAGTAATAAAATTGCGGTCTTCAAACAAATATATATATTTTTTAATTTATATTGTTAATCCAATATAAAATTAGATGAAATAATAATTTCACAAATGTGGATCAATTAAAAGCTAAATAAAAATATTTCTAAATTTTAATTTTTTTTCACTATCAAAATATTTAATTTAATAATAATATCCTAACAAATTTCTAATTTTTTTAAATAAATAAAAGTTAAAGAATGAAAAACTAATTGAAATTCAAGCTACCTTGATTATAAAATGATTATAATGTTAGGTATAGTAAAATATCATTAATTTTTAGTTTTAAGATTTATGTAAACTCATAAAATATATCAATTTATTTTTACAAGTGTATTAAAAAGTGTTTATATATATATATATATATATAAGTATTTTTAAAGATTTTGAATTTTTTTCTTAAATCTTCATTTTAAAGGTTATAAAAATAATTTTATATAAATTGATGTAATGAAGAGGTATACAAATGTTTGAGGTATAATTTTTTTATCTTAAATCTTTTTTTTTACTTTAATAAAATTTATATTTAGCAATGAGTGATGCAATAATACCAGTTTATGGATTTTAAATATAGCCTCTCGACCTTCAAATCTACATATTTCTAGTGTCTCTTCATGTAGTTGATCAACCATCTAAAATTAGAAAACAATCTAAAATTGCAAACATAAAAATCTAGTACTCTCCCTTCCTTTTTCCAAGAGATACAATATCCCCAATAAAGGTAGAGAACAATCTAAAATTGCAAACATAAAAATCCTATTTTCCAAAACCAAGTTGTCTCCCTTCCTTCTTCCAAAAAAAAATCCAATCTACCAAATCTCCGAGTTATGAAAGACGATAACAATAACCAGAGTTTAATTTTGTAGTGCATCCTCATTCTTTTGACTTTTTATATGAAATTTGAACTGAATTCCAATTTTTTCTTTTGGAATCATACAATGAGGACTTTTTATCATACAATTATTTCTTTTGAATATTTATACTTGAATAGCATTCCATCCCCTGTTTTTTCACATTGGATATCCGTGTCATTGATGATGTTAATATCGGTAAGGGTTTTAATTATGCCTTCCATGTGCAATTTTAATAACTTCAATTCTCGTGAGGGTTTTGACTAGCATGCATTTTTAAGAAATTAATGTTAAAAATTTAAATTTATAGAGAGATTTACCTCTCCATGTAAACATGATATTTCTCTCTCCATGTAAACAACAAATACGAGAAGGTGGCATTACCAAATGAATGAGTCAATGTGGAGTTCTTTTTTAATAACGTGTCAAAATAAATAGGAGCCATTATTATTTTAGACATTGTATTTTAGTTTTGTAATAAAATTTAGAGTTATGAACGAGGAAACACCACTACAATTATATCTTCAAATCAAGTGTTATGTAATGATAAATTTGATTATAAATTATTGTTACTGAAATTTATTTAATGTCTTTTTGAAAGTTATAATTATATTTAACAATTTTTCTTATAGTTTATGTCATTTAAGTTTGTTACAAGTATATTTAATAGTTTTAATTTTGTTATAAATATATTGAATATGTTTCAAGTTTCATTTTGTTTATCTTGACTTATACTTAATACAAATATATATATTTTTTATGTGTGAATTTTTTTTTCCATATAAAAAAACTCGTATTTCATTTCTCATTGAAAAAATTATACAATTTGAATGTGTTGTAAGTACTAGTCAATTACATTCTTCAAGATATTCCAACTCGGAGACATATATAATAAATTTCAAAATATACTTTATAAAGATGATTATTTTTTAATCTGGATGAAAAACCAAATTTGGAAATTCCGTCCCTAAAAAATAAGACAATTTTAACGTCAAAACATCACACCTTACTAAAATATCCTTCGGATAGTTAAAAAGAAAACCATGTATCCGGTCTATATGATAACCCAAAACCGGTGAACTAGCCCCTAAAAAACAAGACTATACATACCAATCTAAAGCATCAAACCTTTCTTAGTCCAAATTTTTAACAATAATTTGAGTTACCATATCCTTACTTTTAGTAAGAATAATAGATCCTTCAGATAGTAGTAGACCTTCCTTTGAGAGTGAGTCTGTATATTCATTTTGTTCTCTGAAGATATGACTTATTTGGAGATAATTAAAATCTTCGGCCAATAGTTTGAAGTGAATGTTGATACCTATCCAATTGATGTTGACGATCCTTTTCCCAGAATTCATAAACTCTATCCAGAACTCAGAGTCTCCAAAAACATTGAAATCTTGAATATTTTCTTTAATTGATAGATTTAAAAACTCCCTAAGAGATAAACCTTCAGCCTTACTATTAGTTCCTCTCCCTCCATGTAACACACCTCAAAATCGTAAAAAAAAAATACATGCATTTATTTACTGTACTTACTAGCAGATTTCTCATAATTTACTTATACAAATTTTATTATTTTTATCCTATCTAATGTGTTAGGTTTTGTTAGTTGCAAAATGGCTAGCTTCATTTGAAACTAAATTCCTACTCACACAAGTGATGTTCTCAGAAGACTTTTTTTCTGATTTGATTGTTTTCACTAGGGAAGTAATGCCCTAAGGATGGGGAGACTACCCCTTGTCTAGATCCCATCCATTATGTACTCAGTTAATAATGTGAACCTTTATAGGAATTAGGCCTTACCATATCCTAAGATTATTGTATGTTATGATCCTCCCCTAAGAGAAATGCTTGAGGTTTGTAAACACATATGGTATTGATCATATGGTGATCCTTTGTTATATTAATAAAGTTGAAAAGGTTTTTAAATAATTTTTTCGAAATATAAATATATGGTTTTTGTTTATGGCATGCCTTACCACACAATCCACTATAATTTATGGTTATTGACATATTTAATTTATACCATGGTTTGCAATGTATTATGGTTCTTGGCATATATAAAATATTTGGCATTACATGTGATTTAAGTTCAGGTTCAAAAGATATGTTAGGTTGAAAAACGGGTTATCTCACATGGTTTGTATGCAATGATTAAAACCTATGATTGGCCTGGACGTTAGTTATTTCACTCTATCCTTTAGTTGACTTTGTGATAAATGTGTGTCATGGATGCGACTTGATAGCGTGACTAGGCCTTCTACGTAGTTGCTAAGCAATATCCCCACCGTCAATATGTCCAAGATTGAAGCTAGGATTTAGACAATGGTTTAATGTGTTTGGAGGTTGTCCAAAAATTTATTTGGCCTATTGGTTTGCATGGCAAAGTAGAGCCGAGCTCTGCTCTATCTGTAACACCCCAGTTTTGACCCCATTTGCATGATGTATATATTGTAATTAATCGTGGTGAGGAGCTAAAGGCAAAATCCCCACCATCGATTTGGTTGTGTATGTTTCGGCAATAGGGGTAGTTGCCGATGGTATGTCGTACTATCTGGCACATTGTAAGTTGGCATCATGTAAATATGCACATCAAATAAAATAAACCACAACCAGCTACGACAGTGCAAAGTTGAATGAAAAGGGCATGATTCCAAAGGATAAGGGGTGGGGGGATGTCAAACCTTGGTCTTTGGGGGAAAAACCCATGTGTTGCCACCTTGTTTTGATTTGCCATCTTCCCTTGTCAGCCTCTTTAATGTTTGTTGAGATTAGTTGAGGGAAGTTATGGATAAGTAGTGGTGGGTGTGGAGGATTGTTAGTCCTTGCCCACGTACCCACTCCTCCAGCGGATTCTTCCTCCTCACGTCGCATGGGTAGAGGAGGCATTGACTCCATTCTCCCATGATGGCACTCTCCCCATCCCTCCATTCTGTCTATTCATCCGCGCGTGCATAGTTCCTCATGGTGGTCGGCTCACCCTCACGCATAGAGAGTTGTTCGCTCTCATGCAGGGACATGCATGCAGTTGGTCTGGTCTTCATTTTCACAGTTGTGGTCTGTGGAAGTTTCCCCTTCACGCAGGGAGTGCAGTCTTCCTCACGCACAGATCGGGAGACTGTAATTTCTTCCCAGCGCGGTCTGTGTAAGTATTCTCCAGTGACTTTGACTGTGTAAACTGGGGCTGTTGTTTTCCCCACGTTGCTAGTAATGTATGCTGATACATTTTTTGGGATTGTTGTTTTCCCATGCCATGAGTGGTATTTGCTGTTATACCTTGGTGATGTTGAGAGTCCGTCCTCTTTCCATCTCGGACTGTGCATGTGTGTTCACTTCTTTCATTGTGGGACTGTTGTCTTCCCCACGTTGTGGTTGGCTGTTGATTTCCACCTATGTGCCTGAGTTTCCCATGGCTATGCTGGAAGTTGTGTTTCTTATCCACTGTGGGATGTGGATTGTTTCCATCGTTTGCATTGTGAGTGTGGGTTGTTGAAGTACCCTGGTTTTGGGTGTTGCTATTGAGTTGTTTTGGCCACGCTAGGGCCAAGAACAACTCTGAGTTGTCTTGTGGCTTTAGTTGTGTTTCACCTGTTGGTTGGGACTGTCACCTGTCGATTGTCCTTGCCTTCTTCATAGGGATGTGAAGGGATTTTTTTTGCTGCGTGTATATAGTGGTTGGTCTTCGGACTATGCTAGCTTGGTCGATTGTTGAAGGCTTGGTAAACCCAGCGGTGTTGGTTGTTGATTGAGTCCCCTAGCTATGTGTAAGCTTGCATTGACCCTTATCCTTGGAGGAATCATGCCCAGCTCGGGGGTGGCAGTGTTGCTGAGAGATTGATGAGCACGCTGGCCTATGGTTGGGTGGAACGTTGCAGCGACGTAGTTGGTTGCGGGGTAAACTCTTCATCAAAAAGATAAGTAATCCTGATTGATTCCATCTCTGCAATTATATTGATGTCAAATGAATTATGATGAACATGTTAAATGCTGGAAATGTATATGTTTGCTTCCGCTGTATGATTTCAGAATTATACATTCTTATATGATGTTGAATAACTGCATGTACCTCTGCATGTTCTATGCATCTCAGTATGCATTTGCATTTAGGAATTATGCATCATGTTTGCATTATGTTTAATTTGTTTAATTTCAGCATTTATTTATCCTTGTCCATGTTCATGGGGCTGTTTGCTTGGTTGTATGTGGTGTTCATCGCGTCCTCTTCACCGGTGTAAGGGTCAGGGACGTGACAGAGTGGTATCAGAGGTCATGTTGCAGCATGGGCCTGAATGGACTACCAGGATGTAGTGACAGAAGCAGAATTTCCTTCTGCCCAGCAGAGATCAGAATTGGATGACAACAAACTTCAAAAATTTGCCTAAGTCTTGACAGTCGAAAGAGCTAGTGAGAAGCTCCTCTGATACGTTAGAAGATGTAGTCAGAAGGTCATCCGACGAGGCGCAGCAGCGGAAAAATAAAATTTGAAAAATTTGTTTAAGTGTTTGAGTCATCGAAACACTTAGCGGAATTGACTTCCGATGAAGCGGAGATGTTAGTGGAACGGACTTCCGCTGTAGCGGAAGAGATTAGGCGAAAGCATGCCGACGGAGAACAGGTGGAAGGAAAATTGCCTAAGTGTTTGAAGGTCATCGAAAGAATTTAGCAGTTCGAGTGTCTGTCATTGCGGAAGACAAAAGCACTAAGTCTTTCGACGAGAAAGGCCGCCGACGCCATGAAATAATTTTCATAATTATTCTAAGTATCAGAATCCTCGGCCATCAGAAGCAGGAAGTGGTTTGAATGCCCACCGTTGCGGAATCCAAAGGCACTAGACTTTCGATGTGAAAAGCCTGCCAATGCCGATCGGGTCACGCCAACAGTAGATTTGGCTGTCGATCGAAAGGAGATAGAGGATGATGAGCCATTGTTGCGGCTGTTGAGGGAACTTCCTCGCCGACGAAAAGAAGAGAAGTTTCGGAGGAAAATAGTGGATGTGGAAGCCACAGTGGCGGAAATAAAAAGGCGTTGAGAGCTGATGCCGTTGGGTAAAATAAACCAACAAGGAGGAAAATTCAAAAAAATTCTAAGTATTGGAAGTCATCGGAAGACGTTAGCGGTTGGAGCAACTGATATGTCAGCTCCGTTAGCCAAAGAGACTTTCGATGCTATCAGCGGAAGAAAAAAAGGGGAAGTTCGGAGGAAATAGTTGAAGCCGGAGCCGCAGTTTTGGCAGACATCTTCCAGAGATTGCTGAAACGTCGGAAGAAGATAGTGGATCGAGCATCCGATGTGGCGACAAGAAGAAGAAGAAAAAATTTAATTTTTCTAAGTATAGAAAACATCGAAAAGTTTTAGAAGATCGGGCCACCGACACGTCGGGGAAAATTAGAATATCAGTATATCGATATGCTAGAAGCCAAAGAGAGATTGGCCCAACACGTCGGAAAAATTTAGTTGATCAGACTGCCGGAGTGTCGAAAGCTTAGAGAACTAGCCGTCCGATAGGTTAAATGATCCGATTCCCGATGACAGTGGAGAAGCTAGTGGTTTGGGGATCCAAAATGGTGGAAGATGTTAGCCGTTTGGGGATCCGAAACGTTGGATGGATAGTCAAAGTGAGAGCCGATTTTGCAAGGGGAAATTTTGATATTTCCAAGTGGGATTTCCAGCAGGTTTTGATTGTTTTTCAGCAGGATTTTTTAGCTGTCTTTCAGTGGATTTACAGGTGGCTGAAGTTGGCACCTAAAATGCAGCTATGTATAAGATGCAAAGATTTGGTGAAAATATTCATTTTTAGAAGTGGTGTGGTTTTCACACCTGAGGTCAGAATGAATCATATGGATAGGCGTTGGAAAGCTTATCCAGTAGGGAACAGGGGAAATCCACCAGAATTTGAGCACGGAGCAGCAAAGTGCTAATGATGGCCGCTGCTATCAAATGGACAAATCTGGACAATTGCATGCCCAGAGGTAGGAAGGACTATGAAGTCAAACCCGCTGTTGGATGGAAAAGGAGTTCCATGCCAGGATGAAAGACTTGAAAAGGGAAGTTTTCCTTAAAACCCTATCTTGCTAATTATAACTACATTTCCTAAGTTTATGCATGAAATGCATGAGGATATGCCTTGCATACATAGGATACTAAGTATTATACATCTATAATAAACCACTAATGATAATCATTTCTTTGATGTTGGCATTAGTGGAAAAGCCAATGACAACACAGACCTAGCTGAATATGTTGCTGATGCTGACAATTGTTACTAGCAACCCTTTGGAGAGAGGGATAAAGCAACAAGTCCAGTATAAAAGTTGGTGAGCAAATCCTGCAATCTCCTGAAAAGGACCAACCAAATCGGTCATGTCAAGGATGTAAGTACAACCCATGTAGGTAAGAGTTTGCTTATGATAAATTCCATGAAGTGGTAAAGGTAAGAGACCCCCTACCATGTGGAAGTTTGAATATAGAAAGGTTTCATGCTTGTATATATTGATTGAGCTTAGTAGCCCAAGGAGAGTAAGTATGGGGAAAATGTTGTGATGTATTGCATGAATGCATTGAGATGAGTGCATGTGATATTATGAATGACTAATGACTGAAACGATGACTGATGACAATTCAGGAACCATTTCAAAGGTTGTTATGAATGCAGGATAATCATAATCAATTGGCTGCCAGAAATGCTCTATGGAAGAGCGAGGTGGTATGAATGATACGCTTGTGAAGTAAGGGTATCTAAACATTTCATTGTATGAATGATGTGACTATGCCTTGCGAATGTTAGTATGATGATGATTGTGTGAAGTAAATGAGTTTTGGTAATGTTGATGTGACTAACCACTGGAAGTATTTGAATTTTATAAATTCTGAAAATGCTTTAGTAATGGTTGTAGCAATGAAAAGGTTATATGCATCCAGACTTACCAAGTGTTTGGTTGATTGAAGCTCATGTTTCAGGTAGATTATTTTGAGCATGGTAGTGAGAGGTAAGACCCTGAACAATGCCAGAATATACCATTTATGAGAAGAGTCTCATGGTTGTAAAAATAGTTGGTATGCATAATAGGTTGTTAAAATTTGAATTGTGAATTTCAGATTTGAGAAATTGCTGACAACTACTAGTCACTAATTGGCTTGCATAAGATCGTGTTGGATGATTGAAGCTCAGGTTTCAGGTAGATTAATTCGAGCATGGCAGTGAGAGGTAAGACCCTGACCAATTCCAGAATCTACCATGTGAAAGAGCCAAACCTTATGAGGAGAGTCTCATAGTTGTAAAAAGTAGTTGGTATGGGTTGTTAAATTTGAATTGTGAATTTTGGATTTAAGAATTGCTGACGACTACTAATCATTGCTGGCTTGTGTAAGATTGTGTCAGGTGGACGCATGGTAAGTGGGTATTCATGTTATGATAATAAGCATAAAATTATAATGGGAATAGTAGTGCTGCTTATAAGAGACCCACAATTGAGCAAGTCAATTTCTGTAGTAGACAGAATTGTAAATTCTTATTTGATTACCAATGTCGTTGCTTGGTTATGGAACAATCAATTTGGATTGTATTAACAGGTAATGATTGACTGTTTGGCTATTTGATGAATGTGCCAGGGGTACACATTGCAGGAAGATCATGTGTGGTGGCCTGCAAGAGCCAAACTTCATGGGAAGGTTTTCCCTTGGAAATGGGTTTCGGGTGAAACGCCATTTGACATTTTGGAAATGTCTCATCTGCACTGCATGTTTGGTAGTAACATGAGTGAGATGGTATAAATCATGTCGGTAAGACATGTGTGGATGTGAAATGTAAAAAGGAGTTGGGATGGCTAACTGGGGGACTGTTAACTCAGGGAAGGAGCCTCCATTCCTCCTTAACAAAGGCATACTGCGACAGTAAATGGATAAGTGTTCTGTGACCCTTGCTATGAATATGCATGTTTAATTATTAAATTCCATATGCAGAACATGTCTTGATTTAATATCCATTATGACCAATTGCTTGAGTATGAATAGGACTTGCATGGCACACACCGGGGATGGGTACACACCTTTTCGATGTTGGATCATGAAAGGGTTTTCAATATTGATTACACTCTAGGGAGTGGATGCACTCCTGGTGTCTCAATACTTGATAGTGAATGATGAGAAAGGTGATTACAGTTTTAGAGCAATAACGCTAATGATTTTACGTCTATTGCTTATGTTGCTTGTGTTGATAGGCTAAACAGTTGCAGTTGGGTGTTGCACCCTAAAGGTAAAAGGTAAAATTTAAATGGCTGTTGTGAGGGGTTGAGGAGTAAGGGTTATTGTGATATAAGTTTGTGTTGGTATAAGTGTATGTTGGGCTGAGATATGCCTGAGGATCCATAGTAGATCCTAGACCTGGAAATGGTCACGGTAAAGTTCCAAGCCCAGTTGAGATGAGGGTGTACTGGCTGGATATTAATTATTTGATGTTGTGGGGTAGCCTACATGCTAACCTAACATCTAAGTCCATAGGCAATCCTAAGGCTTGCAAAGCGAAGCAGGATCCTATGGACGAACGACGAAATGCACAATACACATAAGTATTGGATTATTTTGCTTATGAATATACATGTGTATATGATGTTTTAAGCTCTTGTTCTAGAGATAAAAACTGATGAGAATAAACTAAAAATGTGAATCTATTCAATGTTTGGATATAGGTATCGCTGGAAGCGAGGACTATGAGAGCATCCTAGGGGTGCATGTGGACATGTGACTGTCCTGGAAATCTTGGAATGAGCAGCAATGGAAAAGGTGCTAGTGAGACCGTGAGTTTCCTAGCAGTTGAGACAAACCATGTGGAGAGACTCCATGGTTTAGAGGTCTAGAACAAACCAGAGACACTAAGTATCATGACCAAGAGAGATTGGTCCAGCATTCATGGTAAGGTGAAAGAGGCTGAGAGCATGAAAATCCACGGTAGTGGTGTGGGTTCCAGGATGGGACAGAACAAAGAGGGAAAAACTCTTGCTGCTCTCTCTTGCCCTTTTTAATTATGTATATGTACATATATATTTATGCATTATGAAAACAAAAGATTGTTGAATGCATGTATGACTGAAAATGGAATGTGTGTTTTTGCTGAAGGTAAATTGTGAATGCTGGAGTGGTTAATTCCCTACCCAAGAATGGACATGAATGAGCTCGTGTGCCTGTTGGGAAGGCATGAAAAATATGAAAGTCTCCTTGATGAGGCTTGGATTGTCATGCCAATTGGGTAATTAACTGACTGATTTTAATGTCTATATTATGCTTGGTCTGATAGAATTTCAATCGTGCATTTCACAGGTGAGAAAAGTGGAACCTGGTGGTGCACATTGAACATGGAAGCAGATCAAAAGTTGTTGGACTTAGCTGGAAGTCTCCTTCAAGTGATTGCCAAGAACCAAGAGAATCTTGGGAAGATGCTCAAGATACAGAAAAGGCAGAATGAGATGGACCACCAGATTTTGCAAGACTCTATTGGTTTGCAAAGGGAGGTGAAAAGCCTTCTCGGAGCAATCGACAAAGGAAAGGAAGGTGGATTAGCGATGGGACATTCGTCGAAGCGACCCGATAAGAATGATCCAGGCATGAAGACTCAAAGGAAATTGAGCAGGTAAAGATGAAGCAACCAGTGAGATGTTGGATATGTGGAGGACATCATTTACGCCGAGACTTCCTAATGAGGGAACATGATGAAGGCAATAGCCGCAAAGTTCCTAGACTTCAGGATGAGCTGAAAGCTGAGAACCAGCAGGAAAAGTCCATGGAAGCTAAAGGGCTTGGTCTTGAGCGTTCAAAGTAGATGATTGAATGTGGGATAGGTCTGCAAATTTTTGAAATTTTGATGCGCAATTGTATATTTATTGTATATAGGTAATGGAACACCGAGGACGATGTTATTCAAAGGGGGAGGGGAATGTAACACCCCAGTTTTGACCCTGTTTGCATGATGTATATATTGTAATTAATCGTGGTGAGGAGCTAAAGGCAAAAGCCCCACCATCGATTTGGTTGTGTATGTTTCGACAATAGGGGTAGTTGCCGATGGTATGTCATACTATCCAGCACATTGTAAGTTGGCATCATGTAAATACGCACATCAAATAAAATAAACCACAACCAGCTATGGCAGTGCAACGTTGAATGAAAAGGGCATGATTCCAAAGGGTAAGGGGTGGGGGGATGTCAAACCTTGGTCTTTGGGGGAAAAACCCATGTGTTGCCACCTTGTTTTGATTTTCCATCTTCCCTTGTCAACCTCTTTAATGTTTGTTGAGATTAGTTGAGGACAGTTATGGCTAAGTAGTGGTGGGTGTGGAGAACTGTCAATCCTTTCCCACGTGCCCACTCCACCAGTGGATTCTTCCTCCTCACATTGCATGGGCAGAGGAGGCATTGAATCCATTCTCCCACGACGTCACTCTCCCCATTCCTCCATTCTATCTGTTCATCCGTGCACGCATAGGAAGGTCTGTTCGTTCCTCATGGTGGTCGGCTCACCCTCACGCATAGAGAGTTGTTCACTCTCACGCAGGGACGCGCAGGAAGTTGGCCTAGTCTTCATTTTCATGGTTGTGGTCTATGGAAGTTTCCCCTTCACGTAGGGAGTGTAGTATTCCTCACGCATAGATCGAGAGACTATAATTTCTTCCCAGCACGGTCTATGTAAGTCTTCTCCAGCGACTTCGACTGTGTAAACCGGGGCTGTTGTTTTCCCCACGTTGCTGGTAATGTATGCTGATACATTTTTTGGTATTGTTGTTTTCCCATGCTGTGAGTGGTATTTGTTGTTATACCTTGGTGTTGTTGAGAGTCCTTCCTCTTTCCATATCGGACTGTGCATGTGTGTTCACTTCTTCCATTATGGGATTGTTGCCTTCCCCACATTGTGGTTGGATTTTGATTGCCACCTCTATGCCTGAGTTTCCCATGGCTATGCTGGGATTTATGTTTCTTATCCACTATGGGATGTGGATTGTTTCCATTGTTTTCATTGTGAGTGTGGGTTGTTGAAGTACCCTGGTTTTGGGTGTTGTTCTTGAGTTTTTTTGGCCATGCTAGGGCCAAGAACAACTCTGAGTTTTCTTGTGGCTTGAGCTTTGTTTCACCTGTTGGTGTGGACTGTCACCTGTCGGTTGTCCTTTCCTTCTTCACAGGGCTATGAAGGGATTGTTTTTGTTGCATGTATATAGTCGTTGGTCTTCGGACTGTGATGGATTGGTTGATTGTTGAAGGCCTGGTAAACCCAATGGTGTTGGTTGCTGATTGAGTCCCCTGGCTATGTGTAAGCCTGCATTGACCCTTATCCTTGGAGGAATCATGCCCAACTCGAAGGTGGCAGTGTTGTTGAGATATTGATGAGCATGATGGCCTGTGGTTGGGTGGAACGTTGCAGCGACGTAGCTGGTTGCGGGGTAAACTCTTCATCAAAAAGATAAGTAATATTGATTGATTCCATCTCTGCAATTATATTGATGTCAAATGAATTATGATGAACATGTTAAATGCTGGAAATGTATATGTTTTCTTCCGTTGTATGATTTCAAAATTATACATCCTTGTATGATGTTGAATAACTATGTACCTCTGCATGTTCTATGCATCTCAATATGCATTTGCATTGAGGAATTATGCATCATGTCTGCATTATGTTTAAGTTGTTTAATTTCAGCATTTATTTATCCTTGTCCATGTTCATGGGGCTGTTTTCCCAGTTGTATGTGGTATTCGTCGCATCCTCTTCGTCGGTGTAAGGGTCGGGGACGTGACATTGTCCATGGTGGGAAAGTTACAGGTTGTTTGGTTTTTTTTATGGATTCGACAAGATACGGAGAGCTCTTCTTTGCAAATAAGTGAATTTGCAATGGTATATGGTTTTACTTGTGCTAACGACATGATGATGTAATTATCCCAAGTTTTTCATGTGCATCCAAGACTTCTCCAATGGTGTGTACTGCAATGTTGGTGCTTCAACGCAGTCTGCCATTCTTTGGCATAAGGAATTTCCTGCTAATAGGTAAGAAGGAAACATATCTCTGCATTTAATTGGTTATAACCAAATCGTGTTTTTTATAGGTTTGTTGATAAAGTTTTTATTTGTGTTTGCAATAAGAGGAGGGATAATGGTACTCTCGAGGAGCTGACCCCTGTCCCTCTCTTCAAAATGCCAAGCTAAGGGTTTAAACCAAAAATTCTCAATTTGTTTTGTTTGCATCAATTTCAAATTCTAACTGTAACATGAAATGTGCAGGTTGAAGGCGTTGGATAGGGAGGAAATATGGTCATGTCCTCCCATGCCCACATTTCTAAACACCTAGGTAATCTTTATTCAACCTATAATTAAAAACCTTGTTATTGTTTATGGTTTTGAGAAGCATACTAACCAAACTATACTCGTGGTTGTAGGTCACGCTGGGTAGGAGCTGTGATGTAAAAGTTGTAGCCACAACCATTTTTAAAATAAGTTCTTAAATTTGATTACATGCATTTACAAAGCCCTTAGGGTTTTCCTTCCATTAGATTTGCACCCATTACTTCAGAAATGTGATTAGAAGTTTTGTAATGTTTCTTGATAGGGCTTGTATTTGGAGAGCAACAACTCTCCTGTATTTCTAGCACCCACTATACCTGTACAAGCTCTAACTTGCACATAGAAGACTACAAGTCTTCCCTAGAACCACCCTACAACCCTTATCCCATAGATTTAAACTTTGTTAAGTAAAGTATGCTGAAAACTAGATATAGCTATTCTTACCAAATTTGTTACATTCTCTAATGTATTTCTGCTTCTTCTCACTCAAACTAGGCTCCCTTCACTGTCTCTATTCTGCGTATTCTCCCTATTTAAACACCCATAACACATTTTTATGCTCCTTGTTTTAAGCTTGCTAATCTTTATTCCGTGTGCTTATTCATATTCATGAATTTTAGTTTCATAATTGATCAACATGGCTTGGTTAAACCATTGGGGCATTGATGAAAACAACATTTTGCAGAACATTGATAATGTCAAAAATATTATTACTTCTATGTTTAAAGAGAAATTGTGGTGTGAGGAAAATTTAACGGTTAAGAGAAAATTAAGATACTATAAGGAGGTCATTAATCCTAATTTGGAATATCATAAGTATCTCGCAGTATTAAATATATCATGAAATAAAATTAATATAGCCAAGAGTATAACAAACTCTCATGAACTCCACAGTGAAATAGGGCGTTGGTCTATTCCTGAAAATCCATGGGTGAAAATGGTTTTCCATATGTGTAAGTCTGTGAGCGTTGAGGATGAAAATCACTTTCTCTTAGATTTCCCTTCTTAACAACTACATTATATCTAAGTTTCCTAGTATTTTCTTAACTAAAAACCTTTTATAACCTCCTAACTTGCTAAAACTATAGTGAGCTTGGAAAGATTTTTTAGCACAAGAACAAGATTTTAAATTAAAACTAGTATTATCCTTGGATGATCGTCATCATCGTCGTTGCCATCACCATCGGTGTCCTCCTCCTTGCCATCATCGTTGGCAGTGGCGGCGGTGTCGTCATCATCGATAGTGGCGGCAACATTTCCATCGTCGTCATCATCATCATCATCATCATCATCATCATCACAAGCAATCAAGAAAAATAAAATAAAATCTAAGCACAACATTAGTATATTAAAAAATTAAATGATCAATTATCATTATACATTTAACTAATCAAATTATACTTATTTTACATTATATTAAAAAAAACAAATTTCAATCATAACCCATAAAATACATTTAATCATAGATCAAATTAAAAATTTAAATTCTCAATTATCATGTTATACATTTAACTAATAGAATTATATGTATTGAACATAATATTCATAATTGATGTATTTAATAATAATCCATAAAATATTGTTAATTCAATCCTCTAACTTGAAAAAAGAAAACAAAAGACCAAGCAAAAACAATCTATGAAATACATTTTCTCAATAAATCAAATTAAGTTTATAATTCAATATAAATTTTCCCATTAAAATAAACCATGTCATAAACAAAATTTTGAAATGATCAAAACATATCAAATCATAATACTAAATCTATAACCATAGTGTTTAGAAAATAAAATGTTAACCAAAGAGTGTGGCATAATAAAGTGTCTTTTTTCACAAGTCAAAATGAAAGTTGAAATATATTCAATATACTTACAATATACTTACAACAAACTTAAAAGTATTAAATATGCTAAACCATAATCTTTAACCAATAAAATATTAACCAAATATTGTGGCATAACAAAAAAAAATTCACACATTTTTTTATATTTTTATTAAGTATAAGATAGAAAAAATGAAAGTTGAAACATATTCAATATACTTATAACAAACTTAAAAATATTCTTCTAACAAACTTAAAAATATTCTTCTAACAAACTTAAAATACATGAACTATAAAACAATATGTTAAATATAATTATAACATTAACAAAAATTACATAAAGTTTGCTAATAATAATTTATCAACAAATTATTTGAAAATCTAATTATAGTGTTGTTTCCTCATTTATAATCCTAAATTTTATAATAAAATAGATGAATTCCAAATGGCAAAACTAACATACAATATCTAAAATAATCATAGCTCCTGTTTATTTTGGTACATTATTAATAAACAAAACTTCACATTGAGTCATTCATTTGGTAATGTCACCTTCCCATCTTTCTTGTCACTATAGGAATGGTTTCCCAATCAGGTATCTCCTCTTTGTGCATTGCTCACTATCTTGTGGGAGTTCCTCTGAGGTAAAGGATTTTATTTATCATCTATTTATTAGATCCTAGACCTTGGATTTAGCCCACGTGTGTGGGACGGACCTCTTCATCCATATCGATTTTTCTTGGAGATGACTTGGTTGGTTAGATATTACTATTTTAGGGTGAATCCATGAAGATGGGTGTCTATTTTGGGGGGTCTTATGAGAAAATAAATTTGATTTTTTCATGTTTTTCAACTTTGGGTGAACAAAAGTGATATTTTCGTTTAGAATTTCACTTTCAAGTAAAAACAAAACTTTTAGAGAATTATGTTAGCTTTCTATTCGTAATTTTTTCAAATTTTTTTATTGATATTTGATATGTCGTTTTGGAAAATGTTTGATAGTGTGTCCTTATAAAATGAAAGGACTAAAAAATAGACATGTTTGGTTGCACCCCTAAAATCATTGTTAAACTTGTGTTACGACAATCTACACACAATATGTTATGACAATCTACACACAATATGTTATTGCGATGACTATAAATTTATAACCAACAGATTTATACACTGATTATAATATTTAATTGAATTCGATCAATGGGGAAACCTTGTCGATTTTCAACATGTGTTTGGTTGCGCCACTTTTCTCTCAATTGACTATAAAGTTTAAAAATCTATGAATATCCTTTTCAAGTAGACACTCCAATTAAGCGCACCATATTTTTTTCAATTTTTTCAGTGGTGTATTTTTAAAGTTATAT
The DNA here is from genome assembly GCA_001517045.1 of Pseudotsuga menziesii. Lineage (NCBI taxonomy): Eukaryota > Viridiplantae > Streptophyta > Pinopsida > Pinales > Pinaceae > Pseudotsuga > Pseudotsuga menziesii. The sequence goes on along the minus strand of LPNX010217906.1, from coordinate 49,715 downwards.
ATTTTTCATTTCACTGCATGTTGAAAGAGATGAAACAAAACTTGACACATGTTAAGAAACACAAATAAATAAAAATAGTGGATATCACCTATACACAACAAAATATATACCTACAGAAAGTAGATTCAATGACAAAACTAACGGTATCAAGTCCGATAGTCTATTTGTAGTGTAAGGCATCCATTTTACCTTTCGAAAATGGAGAAACCTGAAAATTGTGCAGGTTTCAGGTCTCAGAGGTTATTTGACCGAACAATGATTCGGCTGAACAATGATTCAACCGAACAATGTTTTTCCGTTACAGAACCGTTATTTACAACGCAAACAGAAAAAAAATTCGTCGGCCGGAAAAAATTTCATCTGCCGAATTTTTTTATAGCTCGCGTTCTTCTAGTTATCTACCATCAATGGTTGGCTATCTATTCATCAAATATAATTTATCCATGCACGACAGTAAACAATAATAATACATTACAATTTATCATATTACTAGCACACCCACAAACAAAACAGGTACTCTTCAAGGAGATACACTAGGCTTAATATATCCCTTGTCTATAGAAACTCGTGTAATTGTATTGTTCATTTCGTTAATTCTGGTATACTCATATGATATGGAGCTCATGATACTAGTGTTTAAAATGACATTAGATCTATGTTAAAATTTGAATATCGTTTAGGTGGTAATACTGATATCTTATCACAAAATACAACTTCAAATTCCTTTAAAATAGGAAATTGTTCTAATTCCATTTTTTATTTTTCAGGCTCAAATTATTTAATTTTGATGCCATAAAGTTGACACCCTTTCCTAATACATTTTTACGTTGTAGTGCTGAAATTTTTCGTGTAGATAAAGGTCTATAAATTTCATTCATTGTATGATACTTATCTTCCTCATCCACACTACTAAAATTTTTATTTAAATAGTCGATAACATCTTTATGAGATTCTAGCCAATCCATACCTATGAAAATGTCATAGGATCCTAGGGGAAGTATATTTAAATTAACTGAGGTATCCAAGTCATCAAAACCTAATAACAAATCTTTAACTATCTCTGTAACTTTCATTTTTACCTTTGTTTCCAGCTATACCAACCATGCATTTTTTTGTTTTTCCTTACTAAGTTTACACTTTTCAACTACTTTTGGTGCAATGTAACTTAAACTAGTCCCTCAATCGATAAGTATTGAAACATGTATGTTCAAAACTTTACCTTCTACATCCAACATGGTGGATTGATGGTCCACCTGCCGATATTCCAAATAAATATTAACTATAGGGATATTCCTGGTTATGTCATTCACAGTAGAAGCTTCCTGCAACATGCTTACGGGTTACTATTCCATCCTCCACTGGAATTTTCGATAATATTTATGCCATTGATATTGGTTGAACCTTTCCTATTGTAATTTTTATCAGTATGACCTCTTGTTCCTTTTCCAAAAGGTGAGGGTTTAAATCCTTTCCTACATTGATCGATGTTTTCAATTTTTTTAATTTTTCCAACTTCTACTCAATTTGGATATTTGTTTAAACAAATGGTAGCACAACTAGGCCTTTATAATTTATTCATCCATTGTTGAAGAATTTCAAACACAATCTTGTCCTTATACACTAGGGGTAAACAACTGATAAAACTATATACCTTAGCTTTTCAACTCTTAGATATGGTACATAGCGTTGTAAATTTACAAACTCAGTTACAAATTCTTCCATGGTTAACAATATTAGTCTCAAATCATTGAATTATTGAGCTTTCTCATCATAATATCGTTCTCACATATACAATTTTTCAATGGTTTTTAAAAAAAATTCCAACTCAACTCTTTACTATGTATGCTACTGACACTCTTAGCCTCCTTCCACCATGGAGCAGATTTAACAACCAAGATTCTATCGCTTCCTCAAATTCTCCATCAAACATGAAGGGCCTTAACCTTTTGAATTCTCCCTGTAACTCTACAAGTATTTCTTTTTGTTTTTCATTATTCATTTCATCACATTTGTTTAAATCCTGGGGGTTATATAGGAATGTTATTTGTAGTTTCCTCACTACTGCAACTTTGTACTGCTCTTTTTTTTTCTTGTAAGGAACATAAAATAAATATAATAATTAAATTGATAATGTTACCTTAGTATAAAAAATATTAAAATTCAGAATCAAGTTGCTAATTTTACCTTAGTAATAAAAAATATTTCTATCAAAACTTTCTAACATTCATAACATTCTCAAGTTCTCAACGCTACATCTACAATCATACATTAGCTAACTTTCATATATTTGCACCTATCAAAACTTCCTAACATTCCAAACATTTCCTAACATTCATTCATATATTTACATCTATTAAAACTACCTAACATTCATTCATGTATTTGTACCTATCAAAACATTCACTCCTAACATTCCCACATTCACTGCAAACATTGCACCTATCAAAACATTCTCTCCTAACATTCCCCCATTCCCACATTGACATTCCCCATATATTCATTCTTAACATTAACATTCCCCTATATTCATTCTTACATTCATATATTTGCACCTATCAAAAATTCTTAACATTCCTAACCTTTCTTAACATTCATTCATATATTTTCACCTTACATTTCCTAACATTCATATATTTGCACCTATCAAAACTTCCTAACATTCCTAACATTTCTCAACATTCATTCATATGTTTGCACCTAACATTTCCTAACATTCATTTCAAACATTCATATATTTGCACCTATCGAAACTTCCTAGCATTCCTAACATTAACATTTCCATATTCATTCCAACTATATTCATTCTTAACATTAGATTGCACTTATCAAAGCATTCATTCTTAACATTCCCCTATTTCCACATTCACTCCTAACTTTGCACCTATCAAAACATTCACTCCTAACATTCCCCCATTCCCACATTCACTCCTAACATCACACCTATCAAAACATTCACTCCTAACATTCCCCCATTCCCACATTCACCCCTAACATTGCACCTATCAAAACTTCCTAACATTCCTAACATTAACATTTCCATATTCATTCCCCATATATTCATTCTTAACATTAGATTGCACTTATCAAAGCATTCATTCTTAACATTTCCGTATTTCTACATTCACTCCTAACAGTGCACCTATCAAAACATTCACTCCTAATATTGCACCTATCAAAACATTCACTCCACACAATCCACTATAATTTATGGTTATTGACATATTTGATTTATACCACGGTTTGCAATGTATTATGGTTCTTGGCATATATAAAACATTTGGCATTACATGTGATTTAAGTTCAGGTTCAAAAGATATGTTAGGTTGAAAAATGGGTTATCTCACATGGTTTGTATGCAATGATTAAAACCTATCATTAGCCTGGATGTTAGTTATTTCACTCTATCCTTTAGTCGACTTTGTGATAAATGTGTGTCATGGCTGCAAGTTGACAGCGCAACTAGGCCTTCCACACAGCTGCTAGGCAATATCCCCACTGTCAATATGTCTAGGATTGAATATAGGGTTTATACAATGGTTTAATGTGTTTGGAAGTTGTCCAAAAATTTATTTGGCCTATTGGTTTGCATGGCAAGGTAGAGCCGATCTCTGCTCTGTCCATGGTGGGAAAATTACAGGTTGTTTGGTTTTGTTTATGAAGCTGACAAGATTTGAAGGTCCAAGCTAGGTTTGAAATACATAAATAGGTATCATTACCTTAGACCCTCCCTAAATGGATATCATTACATGGTCGGTTTGCTACAAAAACACCAAGGACCCCCCAAAACAACCAATTTCAAATTCTTTCAATAAAATAAAAAATAGGGTCCATGTGTGAGCTGTTTAATTGACCCATGACCCTTATAATGTTATAAAAGGAGGCTCCCAGCCGCCATACCAAACACATTTGGTGGTATATAGACTTGGTCCCTCTTCCACAACAAGAGGATGTGAACATTAATGTTGCAGTTAGACAAGTTCCTTCAGGGAACATTGTTTCATTCATTTGCTAATGTCACCTTCTCATATTTATTGTCACTCTAGGAGTCAATATCCCATATTTAAGTGGAGAGAAAAATATCTCTATAAATTTAAAATTAAGTTGTTAAAAATGTATGATAATATGACCACCACAACCAAAACTTGAAGTTATAAAAAATCCATGCTAATTTGAGAGGGAGGGAAAAATTTGACGATGCAATTGTAATTACATGAAAAGACACAGGAAGGAGTTATATTTGAATGTCCTAGATAGATTTCAAATCATAAATAGATATCATTCCCTTGTATTGTCCGTAAATGGATATCATTACATGGTCGGTTTTGTATGACAAGAACCCAAAAAAACAACCAATTTCAAATTCTTTCAATAAAATAAAAAATAGGGCCCATGTGTGAGCTGTGTAATTGACCCACGACCCTTCTAATGTTATAAAAGGAGGATCCCACCCTCCATTTCAATCACATTTAGTTGTAGATCGACTTGGGCCCTCTTCCACAACAACAGGATGCGAACATTGATGTTGCAGTTAGACAAATGCCTCTCCAAGTCGACTCCTAAGAAATTTTGGAGGCAAATTCTAACTCGCAAAATAAAAGAAGAAAATAAAATTGCTTGAAAAGATTGGAATTCCTATCCTAAAAAGATTTATGAATCGCGATATACAAGAGATAACTTTCAAACCCTTCTTACAATGAAAGACGTTTTCTCATTAGAAGACATAGATTTCGAGGTTAAGATCTTAACAAATGGAAATTCCAAAGACATTGAAGGCTACAAAGTGGAAATCTTAAAAATTGCAGGGCATGTCCTCATCCCATACATCCACAAACTCTTTAATCTAGTAGTAAAGAAAGGGTTCCCTACACCTTGGACTCAAAGCCTCATTATTCCTATTTTCAAAAGTGGTGATAAAAAAGACTCCTCTAATTATCAGACGATTATGATTATCCCTCTCTTAGTTAAGTTATATGGTATTATCTTACAAAATAAGATCAATGAATGACTAGAAATTAAAGGTAAATGGGCTAAAGGACAACCAGGTTTAAGAAGGAATTATTCAACCATGGACCACTTCATTATGCTTATGATCATTGCAAAGGAATGTCGTAATGATAATTTTGTCCTATTTTATTTCTTTGTTGATTTTAGAAAATCTTTTGATAGAGTGCCTAGAAATAACCTGTGTAATAGGCTAGAGGAGCTAAAGGTTCATTTTGACATGAGAGCGTACACAATAAGGTTATACAAAAAGGTAATTTCCATTTTTAAAAATAATGAGGGGTGGACAACATATATAAATTTTAATATTTTATTTAAACAAGGTTGCTCCCTCTCCCCTACCATTTTTGGCATTTACATTAATAACCTAGAAAGGCGTTTTGAAGAAGTAGGTTGTGTTGGTAAAATCTTAGCTAAGATAGTTATCATCCTCCTACTTTATGCTGCTGATATTGTTCTTATGGCAAGGAGTCATTCTGATCACAATAAGAAATTAAGAATTATTAAAAAAAAAATCTTTAACATGGGTATGATTGTTAACATCGACAAGAAAAAAATTATGATTATGAAATCTAAGAAAGACACCTATGCAAATTTTATTTATGATAATAGAAATATAGAGGAAGTGACTTCTTACAAGTATCTCACAATTGATATTCATCACAAGCTAAATTAGAACTATAGCATTGAGAAAAGGATTAATGGAGGGTGGAAAGCTTATTTTGGTCTTGAAAATAACTGTAAATCAACCAGTTTGTTAATGTGGGATAAAAAGAAGTCCCTCTTTGAAACTCTTGTCATTCCATTTAGCTTATATGGTTGTGAAGTATGTGGGTGCAACATTTGTATAGAATCTTGGAGGAAGAGTGGGCAAATCCAGAAGTGGTTTATAACTTATAAACTGAAAATTAAAAGAAATACGTGTTATCTTATTCTCCTAAGAGAGCTGGTCCTTTCCCCCATTGGGAACATGGCTATGACTAGGTACTTGATGTACAAGAATAAGATGAATAACATGAGAAATGAGAGACTTCCTAAAATTTGTTTAAACTAAAGTCAAAACCAGCCACCCCTCATGTGGTGCTAGGGTAAATATACAATGGCTTGGTTAAACCATTGGGGCATTGATGAAAACAACATTTTGCAAACATTAATAATGTCAAAAATATTATTACTTCTATGTATCAAGAGAAATTGTGGTGTGAGGAAAATTTAGCGGTTAAGAGAAAATTAAGATACTATAAGGAGGTCATTAATCCTAATTTGGAAGATCATAAGTATCTCTCGGTAGTAACTATCTCATGAAATAAAACTAATATAGCCAAAAGTAGAACGAACTCTCATGAACTCCATAGTGAAACAGAGCATTGGTATATTCCTAAAACTCCATGGGAAGAAGTGATTTTCCATATGTGTGAGTCTATGAGCATTGAATATGAAAATCACTTTCTTTTAGAGTGTTGGGATTACAGCTACATTAGATCTAAGTTTCATAGTATTTTCTAAAAGAAAAACCTTTATAAGCTCCTAAATTTCCAAAACTAGAATGATGTTCGAAATCTTTTTGATCACAAGTATTATCCTTCTTAAGGTATGATAGAATAAAATTGGTCTCAAGTTGGTCTCGGACATTCATCATCATCATCAAAAATAAAATAAAATCTAACCAAACATAAAAGTATAAAACCTAATAGCTATTCCAAACCCAAATAGAGTGCACATTATATTAATTTTAAAGCTATATTAAAAAATTGAATGTTCAATTATCATTATACATTTAACTAATGAAATTATACTTATTTAACATTATATTTAAAAAAACAAATTTCAATCATAAGCCATAAATACTAAATGTAATTAAAAATTCAAATTCTCAATTATGAAGTTATACATTTAACTAATAGATTTATATTTATTTAACATTATATTGAAAATTGAATTATTGAATAACAATCCATGAAATACATTTAGTCAATAAATCAAATTAAGTTCATAATTCAATCCAAATTTGCCAATTAAAATAAACCATGTTATAAATATTTTTTTGAAATTATCAAAACATATCAAATCATAATACTAAATCTATAACCATCATCTTTAACAAATAAAATGTTAACCAAAAGTATGGTATGATAACTCTCTTTTTTCAAGAATAAAATAAATTTATACTTATATTAAGTATAAGTAAAAATAAACAAAATGAAAGTTGAAATATATTGAATATACTTACAAGAGACTTAAAAGTATTATATATATGCTTAACCATAATGTTTAACCAATAAATATTAACCAAACATTGTGCATTAACAAATTATTTTTTTCACAATTTATTTTATACTTATATTAAATATAAATTAAGACACACAAAATGAAAATTGAAACATATTCAATATACTTATAACAAAATTAAAAATATTAAATATACTTGTAACAAACTTAAAAGACATAAACTATAAAACAATATATTAAATAAAATATTAAATAAAGTTCATTAATAATAATTTATCATCAAATTATTTGAAAATCTAAGTATAGTGGTCTTTTCTCATTTATAATCCTAAATAAAAAAATAAATGAATTCCAAATGAAAAAACTAAAACACAATACCTAAAATAATCATAGTTCTTATTTATTTTGATACATTATTAAAAAAAACTAAACATCACATTGAATCATTCATTTGGTAATGTCACCTTCTCATTTTTGTTGTTACTCTAGAAATCAATATCCCATATTTAAGTGGAGAGAAAAATAGTTAAAATACATTCTAATATGACCACAATAATCAAAACTTGAAGTTATTAAAATTGCAGCTAATTTGAGAGGGAAGGCAAAATTTGAGGATACAATTGTAATTACATGAAAAGACACAAAAAGGAAGTAGATTTGATATAGATTTTATAAAAGTATATATATATTAAAATTTAAGATAAAAAAATATGTCTTAAAAATTTATAATATTCTTCATAACATAAAATTTATGATAATAATAAATAGATGATGTAATATATAAATTTTAAAATTAACTTTATATAACGTTATGAATGAAGATTTGAAAAACAAAATTATTCAAAATTTTAAAAATAGTATGTGTATCACGTGAGCATAAAACTAACTATACTAATTTAACATAGAGATAAAAAGTAACTTTAAATTTAAGTTATTAAAAATTAACTTAGAGATAAAAAGAGGGTCATTTCAAATGAGTAGCCGTAGCCGTTATGATCATAGAAGATGGCAAAACGTGCAAAAGAAGAGACGCAACTAAAAAAGCATTTCAAATGATGAGGAGTCGATTTCTTGATCAGATATTAAAAAAAAAGCGAAATGATGAACAGCAAGTTTGAAATTGAGATAAAAAGCCAAAGGCTGAGCATGCAGTTCTAAATTCAAGCCTTTAGGTTATCTGAAAGCTCTCAGAGATTTGGAAGTCGAGGAGATCTCCCTGGACGCAGCGACGGGAGTCTAAGTTTTTGTGTTTGCAGCTAAAGCTATTCTCCTGTTTGGCAGATTGATTTTCTGTATATTTGGATTTGTTATTCAAGCGGTTAGGTTATCTGAAAGCTCTGGGAAATTTGGAAGTCCAGGATATATTAGTGTATCCCTGGACGCAACCGCTGGAGTCTACCTTTATGTGTGAGTAGCTAAAGCTCTTCCCCTATTTGGCAGATTGATTCACTGTATATTTGGTTTTCTTATTCATATTGGCCTTTTGTTATTGGTCTTTCAATTGGCATCTTAATGGAAAAATTAATACCATCTGAACAACCGTTGTTGAAAGAAATTATTAACAGTGTGTTCTTGTTTCCGACCGCTACACGACTTGGTAGAGATGGAATGTTAGAAATGGGCGAGTAAAGCTATATAAGGGAATGGGAATACTTTGTAATATTTGAAGTATATTTTTAGCTCGATGAAGCCTTTTGGGGAAGAACAATTCCATTCTCAGTTACTCATTCACTCTCATTATATTGAATTTACTATACTTATGCTTTATTTATGGTTTTATTGTTGTTTCCATGGATGATTGTGTTTATCTGCTGCTTAAAGTTTTTTATTTCTGATAGATTGCTCAATGTAATATATGGCGGCATCCACTGATATATAATTATTTTCTACATTGATGAGCATTTATGAGTTATTAATGAATCTTTGAGAGTTTGTGATTCTTACGACGCCAAAGGACTTGGTTTCTGAAAGCTAGGGTTCCTATGTTCGAAGCTCCAATGGTGATCCCTCCTCTTAGGATAAGGATGGGAGAGCACTAGGTTGCTTCATCTTTCTTGAAAAAACCTTGTTATTATTATTGGCTTTCTGATCTTTCTTTTAGCTTATCGATTGTTGATTACATGTAGTTATTGAAATTGAGCAGCTCATTTTACTATCTGTAATTACATGTAGTTATTAAAATTGGGTAATTTCAGAGGCTAGGGTTTCTGTGTTAGCAGCTCCAAATGGTGCTTTTCCCCTATTTTCCAGATTATGTGGAGCGTAAGGGTTATGATCTACATCTGTGGACGCTTTGCATTGGAAGTGATCCATGGATCTCAATATCTCAGCCTGCCTGCAAGGACATGATATGCCGGATGCTCTGGAGAGACGTCACCAGGAGACCAGGTATTCTTTCTTTTCTTTTTTACCATGTTGTTTTAATAGTATATTTTTCAATGAGTATTCCTGTTGGGTTTTGTAAGATTAATGGAATGTTGATCATAAATTATTCGTTTTACTACAGAGGACTCAGCAGTTGCTGTTCGGAAGGGCGATGGGATTTGCGCCCAGCGGCTATTAATGGCTAATTCTGCGGAGGGTTAGGATTCTTTAATTCATTTACTTCAGTTTTGATTTAAATTTGGACATCAATTCAGGAGATGATCTTCCACTGTACAGACACAACAGCTTTGCTTACAGAGTGGATAATGGCAAAGGTCAAGGCAGAGCTGCTGGACGCGGTTTTCTGTGGCAACAAAAGCGGTGGTACAAGAGTCTCTAATATTTTGGACCTTTCATTTAGTTTGTTTATTTCATATACTATCTATGATCTACATGATGCCATCCTCTCCCGTGTGATCGGATTTTGAAAATGCCCACATATTTTGTGCATAGCATTTTATTTGTTTTGTTGTGCAGTAATAGTTTTATTTGGATATGGTAGCTGCACATATTTTACAATTTATCTATCTGGTGATTTTTTAACATCTTAATATCTTATAATTTATCTATCTGGTGTTCTTTTAATATCTTAATATCTAGTTGCAGTAAATTTGGGGTTTATTTCTTTCTGTTGCACGTTTAGATTGGGCATTTTCTATGAAACCCTGGGAATTTTGTTCCTCTAAAAACTAAAAAACTATATCTATCATTTCATTTTTTATTTCCTCTTTAAGAGTTCACGCATTTGTTATCACCTTTTAAGATTTCATCTATTTGGCTTATACAACAACAGGGAGTATCAAATGCTTTATCAAAGTTTGTCTCACCTCCTTTCTTGAGGATCCTGTAATGTATCCTACGCTCTGCCTTTTTATTTTTTATCATATCCATCTAGTAAACCCATTCTATATATATTAATTCCTTGAAGGTCGGTTCCTTGGTTTTTATTTGGAATACATGCTTCCATTGAAAATGATCATTCCTTGGTTTTTGTTTTTATATGTTTTTTAACTATCGTCATCATAATCAGGCATTTACTCATCTTCCACTTATTCAGATGGCTGGATGATCACACAGACCAACTCGACGCCTGACAACGCTGGATGATTGCACTGAACAAGTGAGTAAAAACCAATCAACCAGATGACTGACAGGTAAAGGTAGGTACATTCATCCTACCTCCCTTTTGTTCTAACAACTTTTGATATAGTTTTACATCGAAAACATAAAGGAAATTAATTAAAAAAACAAATCTCTCTCTTCAGTTAAGCAAAAACTTAACTGAAGAGAGAAGCAGACTTTTATTAGAGTTTAAGTTTTGAGTGTACTAATGCTTATGATGAAAACATAGTTTTCATAATTGTTTTTTTAAAGTTTAAGTAGATGTATATTCGTCACCTTTTAATAAACATATTGTATATTGGATTTAAACATTGTACTGACTTAAAAATTATATGAATTAAATATGAATTTGTTTAATGCTGTGTGCTAATGAAAAGAGAAGAATAGGTTATAAACCCATTTTCAATTTTATTTTACTTATTATTATTGGCTTAATTCGATGCAACACATATTCAATCCGACCTACCTCACCTTCCTTGTGTTAAGGAATCCCTATGCCCTATGGGGTAGCAAATGTATTGTGATAAAAAATTCGTTGGCATGGTACAGCTTTCGGTTCCTTTCATTGAGATGTCTACGTTGAAGTCACCCGGCTGTAGATTCGTCGTCGACAAACCAGAATCACTTAAATCAAATTTATAATTTTAAATCTACCATCGCTAATTTTTTATTTTTTTATTTAGTAGATTGCACTCAAAGTCGTTAAATGAAGGCGATTTGACTGCCGGTTATTAAGCTCCTCTAGTTGATCTTATAAATTATACACCCCTTAGAGTACCGGAGAAGATTCGGTAGCCGTGAATTAATTATGCTATAGTATTGACCACAGTGAACAGACACTATTATGGAATTGCAATTCCATGTGCAACGGGTGAGCACGAGACGGGATGCTTACACCCCTTCCCAAAAACAACCAATGTTTCAACCCAAAACAACCAACCCAAAAACTTGAAAAAGTAATAGGAATCCAAGACAACCCAAAAACCAGCAGAAGTAAAGTAGAACACAACACTAAAACAGAACCTCAAGCTTAAATGCAGTTAAATCCAAACAACTTATCAGTAGTTCAAGGACAATTTAGCACAAGTAAAGCAGAAAAAAAACACTAAAACAGAAAAGAACCTTAAGCTTAAATGCAGTTAAATCCAAACAACTTACGAGTAGTGCAAGGACAATTCCTCTTATAGGCAGTTTTGATAAAATAGAATTGTTTTGTTGACCCAAAACAATAGTTATACAATTTTATAAATTGGCTTATGAAAAGTTAAAAAAGAAACATGTGTTAAGATCAGAGTTAGTTGTAAGAAATTATTTGTAATATGAGAGTTTTCTAAGGTTGTTGCAAATTTCATATCTTTTCTGACATTTAGAAGCATGTTGAATGGGCACTAGTTTGACTTAATATTTTTTTGACATTTAAAAGCAGGTTTAATTGGTATTAGTTTGACTTTTAATAGTAATTATGTTTTTTCTATACAATGATGATATTGTTATCATGGAAATGTGCTTTTTTTTTATTTGAAAAAACCACAAAGTTTGGAGGATTTCTATTCTAGCATGTGTATGACATTAAATACAAATAAAAAACAGGTTATGATAATTGAAATCTAAACCCTAATTTTGTGTATGATAATAAAAAATTAGAAAAAGTTACTTCATACAAATACTATTTTTATTGTAATTTTAATTTTATTTTTTAATACTTGCAATATAATTGTTAACAAAATTGATTTCTATTTACTAGAGTTTTAACATGATAATGTTAAGAAATTTTTATTAATTTTTAAATAAAAATTACAATCTATACCAGAAAAACATATTTTAAAATGCTTAAATTTTATTAAAAACAATAATAATATCTCATTTTTACTTATTTTAAAATATTTTTTTATTATTTCTAGATTTCCTATTTACAGCACCAAGTTAAATGATGATCATAACCTATAAAATTCCCTAGATTTCCTTTTTTATACGTGTTCTGATAGATGGATGATTGCACAAATCAACTTGGCACTGACATCTGATAGGTGGATGATTGCACAAATCAACTTGATCACTGACATCGCTCAATGATCGATCGCACATAACACGTGATTAAAACAAATAAACATGATGACTGATAGGTAAATGGAGGTATATTTACAGGATCCTCTCTCATATCACTTATAAAATTAATCAATGAAATAAAAGGATCCAATAGGTGAAATTAGATGTGAAAGATTATCATGTTTTAATAGCATTTCATCAAAGTTATCAAAGGAGTGAATTAGAATATTAAATTAGATTGGGAAGATTCATTTTGTTTGTAAATGCTTTGGAATTATTGTTTTTCTTTATAAGTCTTTATAGAGAGAAACATAAACTTATTTAAAGTTTATCTTGACAATGATGTTTTGGTAATTATTTTGTAGTTTAGGTAAGTCCATATTCATCTTCTTTTTAATGGTTAATGTAACTATTTTGTAAATTGGCAACATTGAATTTATCATTTTAAACATAGCATTGAGTACATTAACACCTATTTAATAAGAAACTTTGAAATTATATGAATTTGTGTGATGTTGTGTGAAGGAAAGGTTATAAATCAATTTTCTGGTTAATAGTCTTTTTTTTTCAATTTTGTTTATTTATTATTGTAGTATTGTATAAATGAAAGACTTTATAAATTAAAAATAAGTATTATGTATTTATTTTTTATTTCTATTTTTTTGTTTTAAGTGGATAATTAGGGCAATATACTTAGGCCATTGAAACACGTAGGTCAAAATCCTTTTAAACTAGAACCAGTGTTGTGCTGATTATTTAGGCCTATATCCTTCATTGTCTACCAAGTTGAAGAATATGAATAAAGTATTCAGGCATATTATAGTAAAATGGCCAATGAATTGTTTATTAGCACTGAAGTGACTAGATGACACTGGGACACCTCCTAGATGGTAGTAAAAACATATTGTAGACTGCATGTTGTGTTGTATTAAGGGGTTCCTCAAGCTGCTGCTGTTAGACATCATAGATTAAAAAAGTTAGACTTACTCTACCTTTAGACATCATAGATTAGAAAAACTAGACTTACTCTATACATACTCTGATAGATAAGAGGTGGCTTATACATACTCTTATAGATAAGAGGTGGCTTGGTGGATAGTATTTTATTCCACTATATAAACACCTCTTTTTCTATATAATCCAAATAATTTTTTGCTTTTGTTTTTAGGAGTGAGGTAATAACCCTTTTCTATATAATTTAAATAATTTTCCAAAAAAATTGTATGTTTTTTTCCAAAACCAACAAATGTTTTTGAAAGAAATTGATATGCCAACTGTTAGAACTCCTTTTTCATTGGGGAACATTCCAATTATACACCAAAATGTCAGATGGACTTAGGGAAAACACTGAAGTCACGAGACGGACTTAGAATTGTGGATTTTTCAAAAAAAATATTACTTAATTTGTTCTCATCTTCATATTTTTAATGAACATTGTAATATTTTCATAAAATTTTACCAATTTCATAATGTTTTCATAGTGTTTCATGATTAGCATTTTTAATGTTTCATTTTGTAGAATTTTACTGAATGTAAATTTTCTCATAGATGTGACATATACCACATGTGCGACCTCTCAGTGGAAACTAGTTGTATAATTTGTCAATGTTATTCATGTATTGAACCATTCACATCTCATATAATACACACATTCTTGTTCACATTTTGTATCTATTTTAGTCTACCTAAAGATACTTATTTTTTCCCTAATGATAGAAATAACAAAACCAATTCCCACTAACCTACAAATTTGTTTTGTGATGTTACTAAATAAATTTGTCTCAAAATTGGTATTTTATGCATATGATAGTGTATTAAATTTAAATTTTTTCATTGACTTTGTAAAATATTAGTAATGGAGTGTTTTTGGATTTGGTTTTATATATATATATTATGATATGAGAGATTATTGATTATTTTGGTGTGGGTGTGAAATAGTTTATAGTTTTGTTAGATTATAATTGTTATCTTCTTTATTTTAATGATGGTAAAACCAAATTTAAATATTTTTTAATAGTTAATGTTATCTTTATTTATATAACTTTAATTAGAATAAATAAGATTGTATAATCTTTTATGGATATTAAAAAGTATACATTTTTGTTATAGTGTTTGCATTAGTATGTTGGCCATAGGGTTTCTATTAAAGTCATGTGTAGAGTGTTTTTCAAAGGACCATTTTGGGAAATTGCCTGGAAACAATTTCTTAACTCGGTATCTTGACACATGTGCCTTTTGATGTAGCTGGGAACTGGGACGCCGTTGCGCTAGTAATAGGTGGAGGGAGGTAACTCCCAGAGAAACCCTCCCAGTACACCCCAAGATGGGTGGTCGACCATGTATACACAAGGTTTTTAAAGTGGTCTAACGAGGGACCCCCCTTTGTTGGCACTCTATTCATGCAACCTAGGAGTTAGGAATTATTTCATTAGTAAGTATAACATATACATATACCATATACATATATAGGATATCTCTCTCCATTTCCTACACCCCAATCCCTCTCTCTCCATATCTCTCTCCTTATCCTCATCCACATACTACTTACCATGCCCTAATTCTCTCTCTCTCTCTCTCTCTACTAATTTCCCTCCCCATACAAGTGATCACCCACCCCAACCCTCTCTTTATATCCCTCTCTCTCTCTCCCCCTGCACCCTATACCCGCCTTGTCTCAAAATTCCCTATTATTTCCTAAACCCATACTACCCCCACTCCCAACTACAATGTTTATCTCTTTCTCTCCCCCAACCTCCATCCTCTCCCCTCCCCATAATCACCCATGCCTTCCCCCATCACCTCTATTTATCTCTCTCTCTCTCTACATATATATGTATATATCAATCTCTCTCACACACAAAAAGACACCCCTATGATCCTACAACTATCCCTAAAAAACCTCTCTCTCTCTCTCTCTCTCTCTCTCTCTCTCTCTCTCTCTCTCTCTCCCCCATCCTTATCCCACTACCCATACCACTTACCACCCCAAATCTTATCTCTTTCTCTCTCTCTCTCTCTCTCTCTCTCTCTCTCTCTCTTACCCAACACTATAAGCCCCCTTATCTAAAAGTTCCCTAATATTCCCTAAAAAAAAGACCACCCCCTCACCCCATTACAATGTTGATCTCTTTCTCTCTCCCAACCCCCTTCCTACCACCTACCCCTAATAATTATCTCTCTCTCTCTCTCTCTCTCTCTCTCTCTCTCTCTCTCTCTCTCTCACCCGAGCATACAATCTCCCTTCTTTGTAAATTCCCTAATCTTACCTAAAATATTACCCACACAACCCCAACTATGATCTCTCTCTCTCCCTCACCCAATCCATCCTCCCCTCATTACAATATATAGATATATATTTCTTTCTCTCCCACGTCCATCCTCCTCCCCCTACTACTTAGCATCCACACCCTTGCCCCTCTCTACCCAAAAATGTATCTCTCTTTATATCTCTTACATAAAAAAATCCCCTCTACTCCTCCACCTACACCTAAGCCCCGCCCCTCTCTCTCTCTCTCCAAATTCCCGAATAGCCCCTCCCCATTCTCTCTCTCTCTCACACACACACACACATGCACTACTCCTACTCCTAACACTAATCCAACTCCTCTCTCTCTCTCTCTCTCCCCACCTCTCCTTAACATTAATAACCCCCTATCTCAATCTCTCCCTTCTTACTATTTTCCCTACTTATAACGCCCATTCCTCTCTCTCTCTCTCTCTCCCCCCTAACTTTTACTAAATCCCTCTTTGGAATTATCTTTATCCTACTCCTCCACCTACACTTGACTCCCACTCCACTCTCTCTTCCTCAAACCCCTAACAAACCCCCTCTTCTCTCACACACACTATAAATACCCCTAACTCCCCTAGATATATTACTAACACCACAAATACTCTCCATAATCCCTTATATTCTCTCTCTTACCCTCTACCTCTAAACTTCTCTTTGTATTTATCTCTCCTAATCTCCCTTCCCCTATCGATTACCACCCAAAATATCTCTCTATCTCTCTCTCTATTATCTTTTTCTCTCTACCCCCACCCTATACCTTCCCTTCTCTCTCTCTCTCTCTCTCTCTCTCTCTCTCTCTCTCTCTCTCTCACCAACCCTTTCTTTAACTTTCTCTCTACCATACTCTTTTATATACACATAAGCACCACTTATGTGTCTCTCCCTTCTCTCTCTCTCTCTCTCTCTCTCTCTCTCTCTCTCTCTCTCTCTCTCTCTCTTACCAACCCTTTCTTTAAATTTCTCTCTACCATACTATTCTATATACACCTAAGCACCACTTATGTGTCTCTCCCTCAACATCCTAATGAGCTCGTCTCTTTCTCACACACTATAACTACCCTTAATTCCCCCCTGTCTCTCCCTGAAACCACTCGTATTCTCCCTAAGGCCCTTAATTTCACTCACTTACTTTTCCTTCCCCTAAATCCTTCTCTCTTTATCTCTCCTATCACCCTCCCCATACCACTTACCACCCCTCATCTCTCTCTCTCTCTCTACTCCATCTCTATACCCCCTAATCTCTCTAGCATTCCTAACAATCCCTAAACCCACACACCCCCACCTTGATCTTTATCTATTTCTCTACCACAATTTCCCTCCTCCTCATACTCCTAATCACCAACATCCTCTTTCCAATCACCCCCTTTCTCCCTCTCTCTAATCTATTCCTCCAATTACCCCTAACCCCACCCCTCTGTCTCTCCCTCAAACCCCTAACTCTCTCTCTCTCTCTCTCTCTCTCTCTCTCTTAGACACTATTACTACCCCTAACTCCCCCCTCTCTCCATAACCATTTCCTACTCTCCTTACCCACAATCACTCTCTACCTCTCTCTCTCCCCTACATTTTCTACCCCTAAAACCCTCTCTCTTTTTGTCTCTCCTAATCCCCCCTTCCCCTACCACTTATCATTATCCATCTTTATCTCTCCTACCCCTCCTCCTCATAATCCTCTCTCTCTCTCTCTCTCTCTCTCTCTCTCTCTATGTCCCTCTCTCACCTAATACCCCTCTTACTATAACTGACCACCCACCATCTCCCTTATCTGTCACTTTGTTTCTAACACTTTCTAATCACTTTTGTCACTCACTCTCTCCCCTACCCCTCCACGTACACTTAGGACCCTCCCTTACCTCTCTCTCTCCAAACCCTTGACCACTCCCTCCATCTCTCTCACTCAAGCTACCCCTTACACCCCACTCTCTCCCCTTAAACACCCTGCCCCACTTCTCTCTTTCTCTCCTACTCTCCATACCCCTACCCCCCGTATCTCT
>LPNX010217886.1:20274-41386 GCA_001517045.1 Pseudotsuga menziesii | reverse complement strand
GAGAAACTTGTTTCACAACCGAACCTGTAGGTTTCTTACTTGCACTACCCACAATGCCATCGGCATGTGGTCCAGGTTTGACCTTGGGATTGAAACTAGAACGAGGTGCGTTAGGTATAATCTCATATAACAAACCAGACTGAGCATAGATCAAGTCTAGTTCCTGCACCCTAAAGATGGCTTGTTCCTCATTCTGCACTCCGGATGTGGAAACATCCTTCGCGATATATGGCAATAAAGATTTGAGGAACCACTCAAGGAGGAATTCCAGCAGTATAAAGGCTTTGATTAATCTCTTTCGTCTACGCCACTCCTGAATATGATCAAAAATATGGGTGGCTTTATCTTGCCGAAATGTAGACAAGAGTTCAGTACCAACATCATATCATACCGGTAGCTGGAAGTGATTAAGGAAAGTCATCGTAAGGTTTTCGAACAAAGTAAAGGCACCCCTAGGTAACTCTATATACCATTTCGTCGCATGCCCTGTAAGGGTGCGTTGAAATAGTCTCAAACGGACTGAGTCCTGACGCAATGAATTGGAAGAGCACCATAGGTGGAATGTCATAATGTGTTCACTCGGATCCTCTCCTGGTTTTCCTTCGAACTTAGGTATGTCCGAAGGAAGCTTGGTAGGGACAGCCGGCCAAGCCGGGTCATGAGCCACAGGATCGTTCGTAAGTCTTGATAAGTCAGGTAAATTGAGTGTCACGAGGAAAGGGAGCTTAGCATGATGAGGTCTAGGGACCGCTCCCTAGTTCATATAGGATTGATTACCACCATGACCTTGGCCATAGTGACCTCCTCCTGTATGACCCGTATAGGGTGGCGTGGAAGTCGCATAATGAGGTGGACCTTGACTAGTAGGAGCTACAAAGCCATAGTTAGGAGAATAAGCAGGTTGTGAATACCCACCTCCGTAAGGTTAAGAGACCTGTCCATACTGCGCCCCATAGTAGGGTCCATAGGACATCGCTTGCGATGCCCCATGAGACACTCCATAGGTAGGAATATGCATTCCGGAAGTAGGGATATATGTCGAGGAAGTAGCAACCTGACCTCTAGAAACATGAACATAACCTCCCGAAACTACGGGTGGTATGTAGGCTTGAGACACAATAGGTCTAGTAATCGCAGTACGGATCTGACTCGTAGCTACGTGCTGACTCGAAGGACCACGAGAGTAAGCACTAGTAGAAAATGAGAAATTAATGACTAAAAAAATGACTAAAATCAGGCTATAAACGACTATTTTTGAGTCGGTGACTAATAGTAGCAAATTACCACTATCTTATAGCTAGTCGTATTTCACTAGTCATTAATAGCTTGACTTAGTAGTCACTAATTTAGTCATTGATTTAGTCACGGATTTATTCATTGATTTAGTCACTGAGTTAATCATTGATTTAGTCACGGATTTAGTCATTGATTTAGTCGCCGAGTTAATCATTGATTGAGTCGCTGATTTAGTCACTGATTGCAACCATTAATGACCAAATATATGACTAAATAAACTACTAGATGTTAACATATTAATGACTAAGCTAAATACGACTAAGATACGAGAAATTAGCTACTAATAGTCGTATATATGTGAATTTAGTCGTTTTTGTAGTCACAAATTTATGATAGGGCATGGAGGAATCGAACCACCAACCTCCTGCCTATAATTAGGCAGGCGCTCTACCATTGAGCTAGCACCCTTTAATAAGTTGTTATTGCTTGACAATGATAATATTCAAACAAATTTATGATAGATATCAATCTACAAACTACATAATTATTACTATTACAACTTACCAGTAACTAGTATTTATGAAAGTAGTCATTTACGCAGTGGAGAATTGTAAATAAGAAGGAGCTGCGTTGGATGATTTCGCAAATCTCGACGTTTCAATCCCTACTATGGGAAGGGTAAGAAAGCTGCTGTGTCCCCATTACACCAATCACAGCAGGCATGCCTCGCTCCAAAGAAAACTGCACTTGGGCTTCTTGTGAATCCCTTGGTGCAAATGACATGGTCAAAACATTTCTCTTCAAAAGTTATGCACCCCACACTACTACATTTCGACCAAAAATCCGACGACCGTATTGTCATATTTTCAACACTTCCCTGTCGCATTTACGACACTGATTTTTTTTAAGCGTCGGTGGATTTTCGTCGGTTATCTGACATCTTTCCAATCCGTCGGTTAAGCGACACCTCAGTTTACCGTCAATTAAATGTAAATCGTTGGTTATCCGACATCTAATTCATAATAAACTTTAAACGTAAACGTCGGTTAAGCGACTGTGGAGAAAACGTAAGCGTCGGTTAAGCGACAGCATGGCCGTCGAAGAAAGCGACGGTATTGAATTTTTTTTTTTAAATCACCTACAGGCCGTCGCTTAACCGACGGCTATAAAACGTAAGCGTCGCTTAAGCAACAGTAGAGCCATCGCTTAAGCGACGGTATTGAAATTTTTTTTTTTAAAATCACCCACAGGCCGTCGCTTAACCGACAGCTATAAGTGTTTTTAAAAAAAAAAATCACCTGCTTCCCAACATATCAAAATTTATTATTTATATATGTATGTTTATTGCAGGTAAATAGCATGCAGTAAAATGAAATTTCATTTGGCAATATTCACACATTATAAAGGCTGAGTTAGAATACATGGCAGATTATATCATTGTAACCAAAAAGAAAAACTTATCTACAGAAGTGATAGACACTGCTGACCAAATAAACTAAGAGGTCATTTCTGAATCAACTTCAAGTGTTCNGATTATATCATTGTAACCAAAAAGAAAAACTTATCTACATAAGTGATAGACACTGCTGACCAGATAAACTAAGAGGTCATTTCTGAATCAACTTCAAGCATTCACCCACTATAATGTGGTGTCTAATTAATCATAGTCAGAGGGAATATGCTAAAGTAAAATCCATTCCTACCAGAATACAATTTTGTTAAAGCTCTCTACCTTGTACCTGAAGAACATTCCTTAGCTTATACATTTTCATTTGTGAATGGAGGTATGGCAGCGTTGTCACCCTTGTTTGCAATTTTATAGGTACCATTCTCCCTTGCATTTGAGCCCTTACCACCATTAATATCTGGATAAAAGAAGTCCACAAACTTATTAAAATATGTTTTTAAACATTATACAGTATATGCATCGATGCCTTGTTCTTTCCCACTTGTTTTGCTAGTCACACTGTCTACCTTGTATACATATTACATATGTCATTTCTAGTTAAGCATTTTCTGTGATATACATGTAGTCTTTGCAATAAAAAGCATTATTTCATGTCATTTCCCTAGAACCTTGGGAAAGAAGAAAACAGATAGCATGTTTTAAAGTACTGCATTTTAAATAAATAACATGGGCACACAATAAGAAGCTACAACTTCTAAAATCTGGACAAATAAATTTAAATTAAAGTCGTGTGTATTGGTTTATTATAACAGCCATGATTTTATTCAATGGTACTTTTACTATAAAAGAGTTGTCTGTGGAAAAATCATACCTTGTAAAATAGGACGATAGCTTGCTCTAACAGATCCACGACCTATTAAAGATCCCCCCCTTCCACCTCGACCTTGAATTCTAGATCTGGGTCTCAATTCCATAGAGTTTTGAATCCTTGTGTTCTGTACAAATAGAATGCATTATGAAGCATCAGATATTTGAATGTAAAAGTGCATTAACCAAATCATCACAAGCAAAACTATGATGAGACTTCCCTCTTAATATTAATGCAAATACAGCATAGCAAATCTATCCAACATACTAGACCAGAAAAGAGCAAAAATAGAATTCCTAACCCTATAAAGACATTTGCATTCGTTAAATTACCACAATAATTACCCCCAAATAAATGATAACGGCTTCAAAATATGTTATTTCATATAACAAACAAACAAAGGCATAGGAATTTTGATGGCCTCTTAATGGTAAGTTACAAGAACAGCACATGCCATGAAACCAACCTAAATTCTATCACCGGCAGGTTGGCTCCATATACAAGTGGGAGTGGACAGAAAAAAGCACTACATAGTTTTTGACACAATAGGAAGCCCCTTGTTTGTGAATTTTTTGCAGAAGGTATCCAACTTGCCAATCTTCCAGAAAATGAAAGTGAAGGGATGGGATAAAAGTGTTGCCACAAAATGAAAATGAAGGGAAGGCATAAAAGTGTAGCCATGGGTACAGATATAGTCCTAATATTTCATGTCAAGGGATGTTTGAGGGAGACAGAAAAGGAATACAAATGAACCATATAAAAATGCCAGCATTATCTTGTAACACTTCTTCGAAAATCCATATATTGTATCTAGGTTATGTCGTATAAAATTCATGTAATGGTCACTCTACAATCCTATGCTGTATATCACAAGAAGCATCACATATCTGTTGGCATCATCCAAGTTCTCTTTGCCCAACAGTAAAAGGTTTTCTCTTGAGAATCAGTATTGCAAAAGGAGGTACAGAATGGCTGGTTGAGAAAATGATGCATGTAAGAAACAGGCTAATGAGATAAGAGACAAAGGTCACAAAATAATGTGATGATAAACAATGAAGTTTGAATAGCACAAAAAGGATGACAGAACACATACCAGATATTGTATTTCAATAAATAATGGCATTGTTACTTTTTCAACGAGAAACAGTAACACTCAACGGATGGGATGTAATGCTCTGTCCTGTGAAGAATATGCAGTCAAACTTTTAGTGAACAAACCAGCTAAAACTAGTGTTTCTTCCTGTGTTTCGAAGCTGTGAAGATAGGTGAGCAGCGCTGAGGAATTTTTTGTCAATGCTATGATAGAGAAAGCATGTTGCATTAAGTTAATTTCTGTGAATATATTCCTTGCCTAGGCCTGAGTCACAGCAGCAAAGGTGCACAGGGTTTCAAGGTCGATGTACATGCAAAGGATAGAAGCACTTGTTATGGTGTTCATAAACAACATGTGCAGAACACTTCTTATATATGGATAGACTCTAGAGTTTATTGCAAAAGAAGGGGGCACATTGGCTAGTGTAGCATGCAAAAGGAGAGCAGTCAAAACATAAACTTTGTCTTTTACCCATCTTTAAACAGACCATGCAGAAGTTGAGTTTAAGTTCTAGTTTTAGGTTCTGAGAACTTAAAACTTCAGTTAGTGTTGAGTTAGCAGCCAATTTCAGTGGGCATTTAACACTTTCAGTTAGCAGCCACCAGATCTATAATGATACTGAGAATTTAGTTTTTTTGTGGGGAAGCAATTTTACTTATTTTTGTTGACAGCAATAGTGTTCAATACCGACCTATCCAAAATAGGAAAATCATGCATAAAGGTCTTCAATAGGACCTATGTGCACATCACCAAATATTTAATTTTAAATTTAATATTTAGATATCCACTGACAGGAAATGGCCATTGGGACTGGAAAAAAGTACATGAATCCAATTTTACAGGAGAAAAGTACAGGCCTGCCTGCGGCAGCATATTGAATCACATTAAAAATAAAAACTAGGAAAAATGACTCTGGAACCAACTTTTTAGTAGGATCAACAATGATAATTAAACAAAATAGTGACTCAATGAGCCACAATGAATAACTTGCCTTTTCTTCTAGTAGGAAACTTACAAGGATGCATTTTCCAACTGTTTTGGTGGAAAATCTTTGAAAATCATGGCAACTGCAACAAGATATCTGTTGCTAGTCCTTGTCATGCTTTCTTTTGGAAATGAAAGAATTATAGGCTATAGAAAAATAGACAATAGGACACAAATAAATGTGAATTTAATTACTATGCTCTATTACAATTAACCTCCAATTCATGATCTGTTCATGTTGGAACTAGTTATTAACTGCCTTCCATAAACCATCAGTGGAGTCCTGTGCAATGGCCAATAAAAAGTAACACAGTGTCGCCACATCATATTTGTGCTGCTGGCTTCTTTGGTTTTGGAAACAACAACTAAGAAAAGAGGAGTTCATTCCATGTATCAGGCACTCCTGGAAGACACCAATGCAGACAATCCTAAGAACCACCTTTTGATATGAGAATGTATTTGGATATATGTGATTCGTCCCTCAACTCTGAAACCCCAGTGATATCTAAACATTCAACCCTTGTGCCCCGCACAACACACTCATCAGCTCGATCTGTAATATAGTGTTCAATATAAGCAAAGTCTAATATAAGTAGTACATAATCATTTTAAGCCCCTGCTCTTTTACATATTTGGCTTTAATTTATTTGTCCCTTCTCTTTTACATATTGTCCTCCTTTTGCATATATTTTGTGTAATATAAGCAGTGTTCTTTCCAAAAAAATCTTATCAAATATACTTTAATCTTATGTTTTGTTTTATTTAGAGAATGTGCCCTTACCCAGCTTGCATGTATGGATCTTATTATGCCTAATAATTATAGTTCCTGCAAAATGCGTGCATGTCTTTTATCAAGATTTCAACATTGCATGCACCATGTCTTCTCAAATAATTTCCTAAGTTATATCTTAACTACAAAGATGCTCAAATAATTTGCAAGATACTTGTAACAGCTCTACTTTTGGGCTTTTCAAGCAATTAGACAAATGCAGGGCTCAAGTACTCCATGGAGTTTCTTTCAAAATGGGATGCAAACAAAAACTTTCTCATGATACAATGTGATACCTAAAGTGAAAGGAAAGCCTAGAAAGAGAATAATCTTGTAGATATGATGGCATATGTGTTGAAAAATTGAAATTAGTTAGCATTTCAGCTTTTCTTCAGCATCCCTACTGCTTGTGTTCTTCATTTTCTTTTCATTGCCAGATTCTTAGGAGCTGGATTCAAAACAAATGCAATTTGCATTCACACAATCTTTCGAGCTTTCGTGTTACAAGATAAAAATGCACATAGATGAAGGTTACAAATGGAGATGTAGTGGACAATTGGTAAATATCAAATGCATAATAGTTTTTGAACTCATCTCAAATTGGGTCCACTATATTTTTGTTGATGCATTGCAAATTAGCTCCATGTGTGCTTCTCTATCTCTAGGACTGTGGGAATAATATCTGTCACATGATCTAAATTGCACGACATAGCATTTTATAGATTTAGGCCCAACATGGCTTCAATGAGATCAAAGATAGTTGAAGATAGCTTCAAACAGAAAGAACATTACAAATGCCAATAACATCAACTTTTTGCACAAAAAAACAGTGACATAAGAAGCCCGTTTTCAGTGCTGTACAAACTTTACTGTAGATCAGTTGAAGACTCTAAGTTTGTACTTGTACCTAAAACAAATAAAGCCTATGACTACTCTTAAACAAAATTTTCTAAAAGGTATTTGAAAATTTAAAAAAATCCTACAACAAATAAAGCCTACTAATTTTTTTATTATTAACCTTTCAGCTGTTAATAGGTGTGATGGAATGCTCACCTTTTTGGGGTTTGGTCTGTTAGAGCATTCACTTTAGGAGTCTCACTAGTGGCCCTTACATCATCTTTCACTTAATTTTCATGCAGCATTCATTTTGGAGACTCATTTTATGCCTTACATGATGGAACGTCCACCTTTTGAGGGTTTGTAGCACACCTTTTTGATGGGTAATAGTTGGACATTTTGGAGCATTGTTGCACATCATCACATGCTTATGTGATGGAGAATTCCACCATTTGGAGGTGCCTTGTTGATGTGTTATGCTTAGTTGGAGCTAGCGTTCACTCTAGAGGAGATCTACATGTCATCTCTTGCCATATTTGGAGGAGCGTCCATCCCTTGGAGGCCTTATCTATGGGGGCATTCACTTTGGAGAGGATCCACTCATCATTTATGCCATTTAGGGGATAGCATCCAGCTTTGGAGGACTCTTGGCACACTTTTTGAGGATTTCTTGGAGGGAGTTCAAAATTGGAGTATCTCTTCCACACTTGGCATGCTTTCTTTGGCTTAGCGTTCACTCTTGGCGGTGATCTATGCACATTTTGAGGTCATTTGGTCTATGAGGAGACCTACGGTGTGATCTAGGATTCCTTCATCACTCATTGGACCACTTTTCTTTGGGAGCACTACTTTTGAAACTATATTTGGGAGTAGTGCAAAGAGGAACACATGCTAGTTTGAGTTGTAACAAAAGTAATGCAAAGAGGAACAACATTCAAGGAGAAATTCTCGCTCTCTTTCATTCTTCCACTTTGTTGTAAGACGTAGGCCATTACAATTTCAACAAATCTAAACTCTCACAAGCTTAGACATCTGAAGCATGTGACTGTCCTGTTAAAAAATTGAATCCATAAAGTATGGTTCATCCATCCATTGTAATAGCCCTCATTGATATCCATAATGATCTATCAGTAGATATGTTTCTTCTAAAGTGGATTAAAGAGCATTTTTATAGGATATTTTTGTAAGAAAATAAAATCAAATCCAATTATATTGATGTCTACAAATGACCAAACTAGGTCAATGGGACTGGAAAGTAAAAACTTCCAAAATGAGCGATAGGAGAGTGCATAAGTCATCGCCAAAGAATAGTAAAGAGAAACTCAAGCTAAAAGAATAAGAAGAAAACCCCACATATCATAGGGATCCGGCTATAAATACAGTCTCAAAGTAGTAGATTCTAGAGAATTCAAAGGATTCTAGAATACATTAAAGTTTCTTATATAATCCAAATTTATTCACTGGGTATTGACATATGGCATAAACATCGACAACAGTTACCAGAGAGGACAATGAGAAACTACTATGTCAAACACCTTCAATAGAGAAATAGCCTAAGCAAAACTGAAGAAACTGACTAGACTCTACGTGGTTTAACTTCATTCTTCCAACAACTCTAACTAAACTGCAATCATCTTCAAGGTATGAAATGCACAGAAAACCAAGTTGAAATGTACTTTATCCCACTTCATGAAAGGACAAGCATACCTTCCACATCAGCATTTGATGCTTCTGCAATAAGCTGTTGAATAATACGAGGTACCACATCTCCCCTTCTCACCCCTCCTGCAACATCCAGGTCAGTAGCAGCATCCCAATTAGGTGTGGGTATTCCACCACCAGCACTTAAACCCTGAGAACCATTATCTGACAAAATCCTTGCTAAGTAGTAGTATATATAGCGCAAAACACTTATGTCTTCACATTGTTGATGAAGCTGCATATTTACAGATGTAACACCCATCATAAGAGTAGAAGTATATAAATGACATGTCTATTATAAGAATTTTACTATCCAAATGAACATCTAGCATCACATTTTTATGCATATGACATTAGAAATTGTTTAGAAGGAAAGCTCAAAATCACTACATTATCCTCTCTGCTAATTAAAAAGCTAAAAATATTATCACTTGAAATATGGTAAAAAATGCAAGGTAATTTCAAGTCACATAGCATATACAAATTGGAAACAAAAAGTCAATTAAGCTTGTTGAATTTACATATTACAAGCAAAGGTTCAGGAATATGCAGACAGATAAATAGTGAACAGTTACATACCATCAGTAGAGATGGAGCCAATGAAGGATCAACTGAATTATACACAGCAAGTTTGGGGAATACTTGATGTACTGGCTGCTTTTGGGAGCTTTTCTGTAAAATTATTGCAAGAATGTTAAATACAGCCAATAAAAACTAAAAGGCCAAGAATAGATTACAGATCAAAAGCATAAAGAGAAGGGAAACTGCAAACACTAACCTAATCAGCTGCTCCAACAAGTTCATGAATACTCCTTGCAAGTTGGGAATAAGATAAAAGCTGCAAATCGTAGTGTGCAACTGATTTTAGACATGATTCATCAAATTCAACTGGTTTCTAATCCAGAAAAATTATTTCCCAGTCCCCAAATCAGAATGTTCATGTCAATTGTATTAAACTAAGAGATAATAGCCTGTACATCACATAACCTTATATTGCTTGTCCAAATGATGGTGAAATTTGTATCTTGCATGTACTTGAAGAATGAAGAACATACCAATCTTGATCATTTGTGCTAATAGTATCTATCTCCATCGTGATTCATATCTAAAAAGTTACTTTCTGTGAATTGAATTGACTGCATAATTAAATTTTAAAATTTTCTAGGATACTGCATGTAGATACAAGCGGAAACCCTCTTTTACAGGACAGGGGATTTGGTCAGAAATGAATTTAGAACCATTCAACTTGGAAAGAACTTATGCAAAATGACCTTAGAACTGCGTCTGGCTAATCTTGAAGAATCCAGAGAAATTAAAAATTCCTTCGGACAATTGGAAAGGTGTAGAAGGACAGGAAGACACCTCCAACAAAATAATAACAGTTAGCACCAGGTAAAAGGATGTTGAAGGATAAGGAGTCAAGCCAGCTGAGCTGGTTTTGCTGGAATCAGGTCAGTACCTCAATTCCATGGCAATTCATATGAGAAAGGGCACTTGTTGAGGGTATGAAAGGGCACCTGATTTCCACATGACAGCTTTCTTACATCTATCTTGATAATGTGCAACTTGATTTTCTATTGACATTTTGGCTCAGAGTATTCCCACTTCCTTGCGAGGAAATCTTACCACCTTTCAGCAGTTTTAGCCCTGAAAAGATACCACTACCTATGTGGTTTCAGTATATTGTGCAGTCAATGCCCTTGATGAGGATGGTTACACTCCTCTAATGCTTGCTGGAAGGGAGGGCCATGCAGATGCTTTTAAAATCCTACTTCTCAGAGGATCTGACTGTTGTCTAGTAAATCATAGAGGTGAGATGACTTTGGCACTTGCTAGGAGAAATAACCTGTCAAGAGTTGCTGAAGGTGTCATATTGGATCATCTTGCATGGAATATGGTTTTTGGTGGTGAACAACTCTGCAAGCACACTAGGCAAGGTAAAGGTGCTCCTCATATGAAGATGGTTCGAATGCTTAAATCGGGATTGCTAACATGGGGAAAATCTAGCAGAAGAAATGTTATTTGCAAAGAAGCAGGGGTGGGACCAAGTGTTACATTCCACAAAAATCGTTACAAAGGTGATGCAGATAAACCAGCGATATTTAGAATTGTCACTGTTAAGGGAAGAGAGGTTCATTTTGAAGCTGGAAGTGCTGCAAATGTAGAGCTTTGGCTACGTGGAATCAATCTGATTGCCAAAGAAATGACTACTTTGAATGGAAATGCAGTCAGGAAATGAAATTCTACAGGGAGTTAAATGTGGTCTTTGTTTCTTCATTTGGAATCAAACTCATCCAGTCTATAAATGAAAATCCATGGTGGAAATTGACTGAAAATGGTTGCTTTCTGATGCCATCCTCACACAAATGACATGATACTGATTCTCAACCATACAGAAGATTTAATAGGTTTAAATGAGTACTATAAATGTAGAGTCCTGGACTTACTTTGAATTAAGATTGCATATGTAGCCTAGCATTTTCAACTACCAATGCAGTTAAATATGGACATCTCTTTTATCTTTACAATTCTGTATCCTCACATTCTGGATAGCACGACAGATGCTCAGAATGCTATCATTTAGAGTGTAATGTAAAAACAACATGAAGATAGATAGGCCGATAGATACATTAGGTTGTCCAAGCCTCTAGAACTGTTTAACTGTCCATTGTGTGTTACGTGGTCAATTTTGGAGTTAACCGTAGAACCTCTGAAATGACCTTTTAGACATCTTGAAAAATGTATGGGTTGCAACTTCTATCAGGCAGCACTGAAAATGCCTATACAGGATCAAACATTTTCAACACCTTTTGGATTTGCAATGAGCGGGTTACCTTCAACTTTAACCTTAGGTACCAACACAGGAAATTCTCCTCGAAGTATAGTTTCTGATGGAACTGTGATATCTCAGAGCAGCATTTTAAGGCCTTCCACACCTGCTAATTTTACAGCAAGCACTAGTGTGCCATCCACTACTTCTCAAGGGATTGGTGCTTCTGGGTCTGTCCTTCAAAATGGTGAGTATGGGTCAACCAGGAACAACCCTTTAAATCGATAGTAGATCCATCCATTTTGAAAACAGGTTCATAATCATTGTCAAAAGCTACCACATTTGGAAATGTTAATGATGAGAAGTGAATTACAAGTAACTGGGGTATTGGTTATGTGGTAGGCTGTTTAACTACAATGCTAACATCAAAGGACAGATGTAGTTTTGAATTGAGAGGATTCTCTCTTGCAAGTTGCAATTGATACCTCTAGCCAGGCTACTAGTGTTTTATTTCTGCCAGATAGTGTCCTGTTAGAGTCCTTAGAATGCTGTTATCCTTTTAGTAAATTTCTTCAAGATTTCCTCCATTGATTGAAAACCGAGGGCAATGTGTTAAGAGACGGAATGTTATTGCGGGGGAAAACTATAAAAGGTCTTATTCTCTAATTCATACTAATTTTCCTATTTAAGCTACAGCTTAGTAGTCGCTTTCTTGTACTGTGCCATGCAAATTTTTAACAAATTCTCCAAATGAATGCAACAATGGAGTTGATGCCTGGTTTGTTTACAGGTCTGTGGTGATGGTATATTTAAGCTATGCATTTGTATAGTGGCCTGCTAATCAGTTGCGGAACAGTGGATCTGACTTGTCCATCCCGTGACCATGAACATTCGTCACACGTACTTTGTTTGGGGAATTCTGCCAGTTATAAAAGATGTGTTTTTGCATGCATTGTAAAATGATCTAAACTCGAGAACTAAACAGAATGATCATGAGATATTTTCCCTTCCCTTCCAGCAGGTAGCACTCAAAGTTGAAAATATTGTGAGTGGCCGCAGTTTTACCCATCCAACTAGGCATGCAAACAGAGGTTGGGTTATAATATTGATAAATGTGGAAAGCAGGATCATATGAGGCACTAGGCTCGACTGTTAGGAGATTATTTTCTGCTAGTGGCATCTTCCGGCTTCCATGATATATATATGTTATCTTGTAAGTTCTTTCTGCAGATGATATTGATTTTTTTTTGTGCTCATCTATACATGGCATGCCTATTGGATTGTTCCATTTCAAGAACCATATTCTATTCGGCAGTAATCTTCTCACTGCAAGAGGATTCTATGCTAACAATACCATGTTTGTACCAAGAAATCCATGTGCAAAACTTGCACCAATATGGGTATTTTCCAATTGGATTTTCCTTGTTGTCATGTTCAAAAAGTGAAGTTTACAGCATTACAATTGCGATTGGATATTGTGTAGGATACTGCAAAACATCTCTGGTCAATTATTTCCAGGCGAAAAGGAGTGTTATGTGTTATTCCTTGATGTAATTCAACATTTTGACATCCATATATGGACCTGTAGACAAGACAACTTTAGAATGCAACTAGGAACAAGCCTATTTCCCACCCATCTTCAACTATGAATAACAAAGAATACTGCTCATTTATGTTCTCAATCTTTTCATTTATAGGAAAAATCTGCACAGGTCAATCACATATCTCATACAAATGATTAAAGTGGGCCTTGTAAGAATCAAACACAGATTGTAGAGTTAAAAAAAGAAGCCCCCAAGTCAGACCTTGTAAATTTTGTGGTAAAATACCTCAAGTAGTCGCAGCTCTGCATTTGGGTTGGATAGCTCCACCATCAAGAACAGAAAAAGAGAAGTGTATTACTAAATGCAATCAACAAAATTTCCATTGCTCGATGTAATTTGGTTGTAGAAATATTTGGCCCATAACATTAGAAGGATCTACATTAAATTTGGTTGAGAGTCAAACTATTTTCACCTCGTCTTTCATTGCATGGTGAAATGTAACATTTAAAGATTTCAATCCTTGCAGCTCTGAAAGTGGTATATCCAGTACTTCATAATACAAGATATCAGAAATCTTCCCAAAAACCACATTAAGATCTTAACAGTGAGATAAAGTGAAGCAAGATATGAGCCACTAAAACCAGTGAACAGCACAAAGTTTGACTCAATGTCGAATTTCCGATTTTTAGTTTTTACTCAACATTCCAGCATCAATGTTTCGAAAAAAATACAAAATGAAATTTCTTCTTAATTTTCCATTATTTCCAACATGCTCAACTCACCTCAAATCAAAAAAAAATTATAGAAGCAATTTCTTTATTTTAGTTAAATTATGTTGTTGAACTTGTGTCCTCTATTATTCAAACTATAAAGTTTGGCCAAATTGTCAATTTTTTTGTTCATCTCTCATGACTATACTTGACCACCATAAACGACACAAAATCCCTACATCATAATAAGCTAAATATTAGACAAATTTCACCCACTTTCTGACAATTTTTCCAACGAAAATCCAGCAGAAATTGTTGGAATTGCAATTTAGGTTGTTTGAATTGCATAATCAAGGTGCCAAGGGTAATTGAAATGCATTGAATCTATTTCTGCAATCAAAATTGCAATTCCAAACAATGAAAATTGCAATTTCAACAAAAATCACATTGCTCAATTCCGACAAAATTTACCAAAAAATAGAAATTGACAATAAGCTTATGACAAAGTCTCCCACAACAATAACAATAAGTACGTATGTATAATTTGCCTTTTCATAATCAATGTTGATCATTCTTTAACATCATATGAGTCCAACTTCCTTTCAATGCACATCCTAAAACCCTAACCACTCCATGACTTTGCTATGCACATCCTAAAACCCTAACCACTCCATGAGTTTGCTTTGCATAGTAAGGGATCAAATTATATCTTGAAGTTTTCATCTTAAACTCTAAACTCAGTTTTCATCTAAAATCTCTTAAACTCTAAACTCTAGTAGAACAAGTGCAACATTCTAATCCAACATGCGATTTTGAGAGAACCTAGGTTCTCTCGAGAAAATGTCTTCATCTCGAGGTAAATGCCGCCATGATCCCGAAGTAAATTATTATGAAGATCATTCTTGTCCTCAAAAATCTATATAAACGACAAAAAATACCTTTGCTTTTATCTAGATGTGAGCACCCTTTGGGCCACATCTTCCTAGGTTGATGTGGTCCATTTTGCCATCACCCCTATATGGGAAATTGAACAGACCATTCAACTTCCTCATCGATATTTGGGCATGCAAAGTAATGCATCTATCTTGAATTTATTCAAATTTTATCCTCAAGATTGTGAAATCAACTGTGATTGAAACTCCTCCCAGAAACTGTCCCGGGATTTCTAGTAATGAGATTTATGATATTTGTTGCACTCTGATATTCTGGGATCTCTCAAAAGGCAAAGAATTCTTGCACTGTTCATATAATAACTTAGAATTTTTTGTTCCTCCTACAATAGACCTAACTTAGCCTGCTACTTTTTAACTTCATCTTGAGAGTTTTCCCTTCTCCCACAAATTCAAAGTATGCTAATCCTCATCACCTTCCCTCTCTAATGACATGCGCCAGACCTCTATCTTCAGTGAAACTTCATCTTCAATGGATGCATTTAGTTTTTTAGCTAGACTTGAGTAGCTTGTCGATCCAGTTAAAGAAAGAATTAAGTTTGCATTACAAAAGTGGTTCGGTTAATTTACACTTCTGATGATTCATGACAAAAAGTAACTCTTCTGGAATTTCAAATAGCTTGATTCATTATTTGAATTTTGGATGCATGCATGGAAGTAAAATACAATAGTTATCATTCCAGGGATCAAATGATGAAACTCTTCATGGTGAATATAATGCAGGCCTACAGATGAGAAGTTTCAGTACAAAATTCTATAATCGAAGAGTTAACTAAGTTATCTTCGAGATTAAGACTTTTTTAATACACTTGCTATTAGAAAGATACCAGCATGAAAATATTTGGGTAGTTGAGATTTGCAAAGAAATAGATGAAGAGAGCAAACATCTCTATTTAAAGTTGAAATGTGATATGCTTCATATGTTATTCCTATGGGATTCCCTTGGCTACCTCACTGCTTGTGAATTCAAAACTGGCATCCCACATCCTGCTCTTTTAAATATTCAAGACGAATGAATAGTGAATGAGCATTTCCATGGTAATCTACCTAAAAAATCAAGTTGCAAAACTGGATTTTGAGAAATTCTGAGAAATCAAAGCAATACATTGAGAGTATTTTGTCACGGCTCACACTTCAAAGTCCATCAGGAAAATATTATTCTCTGGTTTGGCACTCTATATGACTAATCTTCGATTGGTCTTGGAGACTCCTTTTTGGACTTGTGATAAATCCCTTCTTATGATTTTCTCTCCCAAAGACATGAAACCATTTGGTTTTCAAAATTAGAAAAGGAAATCCTAAAAAATCACTGTGCACTACATTTCATATTGCCACCATGCTGCCACATATATCTATGTGTGTCCTCATGTTCCTTCCAAGCAACATATAGAAGCTAATATTGATGATTGGTCAAATCGTTCTTGTGAGCTTTCGTTAATAAAATTGGCTTCCTCACAATAGAAATTTTTTGCATCTCAATACTGTGGGAGGACTATGAGCCACTTATATCCGTGAACAAACACTCTCCATGTCAAGCATGTTATTGAAACCCTAGATCCTAAGATATGGAAGGTCCTTATGGACATGAAGCCGTAATGGAAATTAGCTTGAAAGGATCTTCGGCTCCCTTCACACCGAACAAAACCAAATTCGAAGGCTCAAACTTGGAGTTGGTTCAAAAATAACATTTTTTAAGCGCCCAAAAATTAAGTTTATCCATTTGGCGATGAAGACAAATCCTACACATGTAATTTTGCTTGATACATTAAGACCCTTAATCAGATATCAGATATATAAAATTTCATATAATATACCCACCATAGAAGCACCTTGAGCTGAGGGTTGCATATAATATGTCCACAATTAAAGTGCTCCCAAATCAACCTGCAAGTTTGGAGAAAACACTTGAAAACCCTATTTTTTTGAAGGAAATGAATATGAAAGGTTTCTCCTGCCCTGTCCACACTTTAGTGGTCACCTCTTGTCTGATACAATTATAGTAGTTTTCCATTTGTGGGATGCACAGTAGCATGAAGAATCAAGCCATTTCATGAAAGAGTTTGCAACTCTGCTATATGTCAATAACCATATATCATAGGGAAATTTAACCTTAAACATTGTGTCTAATATATCTTATGATGGCAATGTGGTACCAAAAGAAATTGTCTTCTGCAGTCATGGAGAACTGAACCATAACATGGTTATCACACATTCCCTAGAGCAGTGGAAGGATGGATCATGGATGATATCTACTGGCATCCATTGATACTTCAATTAGTCCAGCTTGAGCAAGAAACAACAATAGTATGCCAAACTGCACATAAGGAAAATATGTAACAACATCATAAGGTTAATTATCTGAGACTAAGCCAAAGGTTGAATAACGCCGGAGGTTCAAAACCCAAGACTGTTTGCAACGAACACAAAAAATTTTACTAAAACTTAATTGTAATTTTGACCTCCAAGGTTTCAGCCCAGAAGTTTAAGTTTCAGTAGTTAGAGCACAAAACTTCTTAAAGGCCTCATGAACTCACCCATGGGTGAAATACATAGACACATGAAATTATGCAGGGGAAGAAATATGAGTCATTCAACTTTTCAACCTAAGACCAGAAATGGAAAGGAAGGTAGGTATCAATCCATTCAAACCCTTTAAGAACACAATTATTTACCTCTGGAAGCTTGTAAAAATAGTAAGAGGACTCTTACCTCATCCAATGCCCGTCAAAAACAAGGCTCTCTGCTCTCTAATTGACCATCATCCTAGTCAAGCCAGTCGTTCCCCATGCCCATCCATAATCAGTCAATTTTTGAGCAGTCCTCGGCTACTCGACCATCCATCAGTTCCTTCAAAGAGAAGGGTTCATAGGGAAGCGATACCCCCTAAGCGCTTAATGCCTCAAGTGCTGGCAGGTCTATTTAGTCAGGTGTATAGGTTAGTAACATGAAAGCAAAGGTTCAATAGAGTAGTGAATGACTATCAATCCTTGCCTCGCCTACTGTCATCTACAGAAACCCTAGGGATAGAAGCAGAGGATGTTCAACTAGTGAACTATAGAGAGGGTCCCTTGGAGAAGCAAAAGGTGTTTGAATATAGGGGGTCTAATTTCTCTAGGAAGGTCCCTATTCATGAGCCAAGGGTTTATTCCCCTCTTCGTCAAAGGGTTATTTTAATATTTTGCACAAAACAAAATTTTGGATAACAGATACCAAGTGACTCCCCACGTCAGATCTGCATAGAAACCCTGAGAATTTTGGAGTGGGAGTCACTCCAGAGGTAGATTTTTGCATTGAATCAATTCAAATGCTGAATCATGATTGATGCAACCATGACCAACACTGAAGACTGTAATGGGGAAATAACAATTCCATGACAAATGATGGTCTACTATTTGTTAATGGCACACTTAAGGGACTCAAAACTCTAGTTAGGACAGAAAGATTTTTTTATCTGCTATACTTCGCTCCTACATTAAGTATGCTCAGACTCTTTTAGGGACCTACTCACTGAGGAGAGCTTCGCCTTGGCGTACCCTCCATTAAGCCTACCCATCCCTTTAATATTGAGATTCCAGGAGAAGAGTGACTCGCTAGTATATTTACTTTGACGAGCTTGGGGGAAACCTATACTTTCTCCTTACAACCCGTGCAAAGTCACAATAGTATTCACCCTTTTTTTTAGGTTGTAGACTATCCAAACCCTTTACCTTCTACTGGCGACAAGAGGCAAAGATGTTTTGCGAAATTTTACAGTACTAAAAATTTACTCACTAAAAATAATTTGCTCCTAAAATTCACTCACTAAAAAATTAATTATCCCAGGGTCCCCATTAACACCAGTTGAAGGAGATTTATTCCCAGCATCCTCAGTTGACCGGTTGAAATGAATTATTTGAATCATCAGTTGAAGCGTGGAACCAACATCAATTGAATAAGGAGCTGCCTGAGCAGCTGCATACCCAATAGCACCAAGCCAAATTGTTCTATGTTACCTTTTATTGATTCCATTTGAACAGGAAGGTGATGATTCTATGAGTTTCACCAGTTCGATGTTGACAGGAGCTATTCTATTTGCATTAACATTTTATAATACACCATGCCCAGGAGGTAGTAGGCATTTGTGTTTACTCACTAAAAATTTAATTCTCCAAAATCATGATGGATGGAAACTCTCTGGTGAGGTGCCGAATAGGGTTTTTATCCAACATTCACTAAAAATTTATCAATTCACAGTACTTACCAGGGATTTTGTAAGCAAATAAGGTGGTGTTGAGGCCAGAGGTGCATAATTCACGGCCTGCCTCTTCAAAAGTCTCCAGGTTCTCTCCAATGTTGCTTTATCCATGGAAGCTATGGCAATTGAATAGATAAATTGTGAAATCAACCATGGTTAATATCGATCCCAAACTCCTCAACGGTATGACCAATATCCATATCCAAAACCCACCAAACCCTCCAATGTTTGGCGCGAACGTTTAGGCCATTTGACAAGAAGTAGCAGGTTGAGCAGCAATCTAAATTGTCGGAATTGAAGGATGGTAAGGAAAATCGGAATGCCCTTGTTGCTGTAGAGGTTGGGTCAAGACAGTTCGNACTAGGTAAAGACTATGGGGTAGGTAGTAATCCTGTGTATGGTAGGCTTGTTGTAATGGTTGGTATTCTAGTAGTATGGTATACTGGGTAAAGCCAATTGGTATGGGGTAGACTACCCAGCCAATTATTATAATCTACTAGCCCATTCCTAGTTGGGTGTAAGCCACACATATCAAATAAATATTCTAATTCTATTTAATTGAAGGTTTCTTTCACTCCTTCCATGTAATATTGTACCGTACTGCCCCAATGAGTTCCCTCAACATCTGTACTCCGTAATTTCTCTAGATTAATGGTTCACTCCGAGCAATCAATCTACTAGCACCATCTTGGTAAAGAGACTAGCTATTCCTCATACCATAACTTCCTTTCTACCATGAACCAATTGGATCTTGGTTGCACTACCTTCTGAATCTACCTGTCAAGGAATGTCATTTGAAAGCAAAACCAAGAAA
Organism: Pseudotsuga menziesii; assembly: GCA_001517045.1. Lineage (NCBI taxonomy): Eukaryota > Viridiplantae > Streptophyta > Pinopsida > Pinales > Pinaceae > Pseudotsuga > Pseudotsuga menziesii. The sequence continues at coordinate 21,468 of LPNX010217886.1, read as the reverse complement.
CAAGGCAAAATGGGACCTATATTAACTAACTGGTTATCTCCTTCTCAAAGAAAGTAATATATAAGGAAAGAGGTTGAACAATAAAAAATGGTAAAGAATGTTACTGTTATAAATAATATTTATAAAGGCAAGTTCCCCATTTGAAATAGGCACCCAGAGATAAAACTGATCATGACACCAAGGTTTGTAAGAATCGCCCTCAATAAAAATATTCTAATGAATATTTCCTTTCATAAGAAGGCATCGAATCCTATATCAACTATGTGATCGACTGCATGGAGTAGCATAATGAGAATTGGCATCGACTGATCTTTACGCATACTTGGATTGATTAACAACATTTCCACCTAATCACATCGACTTATACATACAAATATCAAGTGTATCAACTCTTGGGATCGACAAGCACTTGTGAGCACTGTTGAAAATGGATGTAGGTTTCTAGATATAACACAAATCATAAATGACACCCTCTGACATTATGCAATATACACCCACCATATCCATATTACTTGCAATTAAAATTTGGGTTTAGAAACCACTTTTATTAAAGTTCAAATTCTAGAAAAATTAAGAAAAAATTAATAGCAACTTATAGAAATAGCTAAACATAAAAAATACGTCATTAATTTTTTACCAAAATTAAAACATCACTTCCTCTCACATATGGAAAATTAGTATGCATTTAGGAGGTACTCACACCTCTCACACCTGGCAAATTAGTACTAGCTCTTTCTTTGACAATTGGGTTTATATGCTTGAAAGCACTACAGACCTCTCTTCTCCCAAAGTTGTAATGTTGCTTAACAAGGTTACTCTATATATTTTACTAAGGATAAATGATGCACGGGAATCACTCTTAAATTGCAACGTGGCCATTCGAAAATTAAGATTCTAAATTTTACAAAAGGGAGTAGGTTTCCCTTAATTGAATATTCTCCATATGTTTAGGTTAGTGGTAATCAATTTAGTGAACTAGTTATGGAAAGAATCGAGTTAGCTTTGCTGTCAATGGAAGAGTTAAGTTAGAAATAGGATAGAATGCAGTTGAATTCATTTAGGATATCTTGTGAAGCTGTCAGATTGTTAGCATAAATTTAAGAATTAACTTTCTAATTCTATATTTAGTTTCCTTCTCCTTTTGTATATATTCTGAATTTGTCTTTTAAAAGGTTGGATTCTTCGAGAAATGGA
>LPNX010217862.1:107513-168397 GCA_001517045.1 Pseudotsuga menziesii | reverse complement strand
TCCATGAAATTTAGTTCAGCAAAGGTAAAAACTAAACTAAATCCCTATCACAATGGAAAGAACTAGAAATTGCCATAAGATCCCACTGTACTTTAATTTACTCCCAGAAAAACATATTCTATCACGAGTCAATAATCTAATCGACGAGCTTCTTCAATCTATTTATGCCAAGGCTTGTACAAATGCATATCTAAAATCTTCCATTGCTTCCATGTAATAATAGAAATTTTCCCTTGCAGTACCTCTTCTTAAATATACTTTTACATCCTTTTTGTCAATATTAATCGTTTTGCTACAGTCTTCTTCAGCTTGTTGAAATATTCCCAATTCTAAACATGCCGCTGCATGATTGCTGTAGTAAGTAGCATTCTTCTCATTTAACTTGATTGCTTCAGAATAAAAATTGACCGCTTTATGCCATTGTTTTCCCTTATAAGCAACATTGCCCTTTTCTTTGGAAATCTCTACAACGTTTACTTGACTAGAAATTGTAGGTAAGGACTGTGAGCTTGAAGCAATCTTGGCTTGTTTTTGAAGAGAAGGATGTAGATCCCACAGGGTATCAAGTAACAACCAATCTACTCCATACCTTGCCACTAATGAAACTGAAACAGGACACTCATCATGCTTTCCTACAAGTACATTGACCTGACAGCATCCAGACATGCCAGCAATACTTGACAGTGAAAAAGAAATAGGAAGGAAGTCCTCCAACTGTCTCCCTTTTTACCTGAGCTTAAGAAAAGTTGGAGCTATAGGAATAACCAATATTCAATCATCCTTCAGAAGGTTGCTTAGAGTTGCATGCATCTCATTCCTTGCCTTCAGACAATACTCAATTTGTTCATCAGTAGTTTCTAGAGCTGCATGCACTCGGCCTGATATACCCTCTCCCAAAACAGGCTTGACTGTGTTAACCCATTCCTCCTGATTCATCTTGAACTCATATCTTTGGAGTAAAAAGAATACATCACAAATATTCTTTAAAGTAGAATTTCCTTCTCCATTTCTACTTTCTTCATTCTTGAAAACCTTTAGACTTGGAATTTTTGAAGCAATATACTGACCCAGGTTTATATGATTTAAAACTTGACCTTGTATATTTTCAACAGAACTAATGACCATGCCAAGTTTCTTCTTTTCTGGTATCCTTAAAAGCTGAAAATAGTCATCAGCAACTAAAATACACCTCCTCTGTCTGAAGTCTGACAATGGCAACTGCAAAAGTACATGGCCAACATGATGAAGAATATTTGGATCCCTAGAAAACCAACCTACAGTATCAAAACTCTGGGTCATTGGAACTACACCAACAATAGAAACAAATCCACTTGAAGATCCTCCAGGCATTTGTGTAGCTATACTTGGATTTGTTGGAGTCCCATAGTGTTTGTTTTCTCCAGTAATGCTCACTCCCAGCTTGCTGTAAGTGTCTTCAACTTGCATTCAGCATAAAACCAGTCAGCTGTTGGCACCTACTCAGACAAGGTCTACATGTAATTTACATGCTTCAGCTCATTCATTGCATTTCTTGCAGGTAACAAGTTAATCTGTGAAACCTTGGTCACCACAAACTGTACAGATCTTCACCCTACCATATTTTTAGGTTTTGAGAGGATAATTGTTCAATGCAACTGCTACCTTTCAACTTTTCACTTGTCACAGCATCGAAAAACCTCTTAGACTGATATCTCTTCGAAAGGAGTTTGTTAAAAGCATAAATTTATGTTTTCCCCAATCAATTTTGACATAAACCGTTTTAATGGAAAAAACCCAATTTAGCTGCCACGAGTAAGCTTACGTGGAATACCTCATTCTGGTCCAGCTGCAAATGTTTAAAATAGATCCTTGAACTATATGACTGTCAAAATTAACTATCCAAGTGTCTTCAGGTCTTCAATTTCCTTCCAGCTGGAGCGCTGAGAAAGCCCTAAATCTCCTTTGCAACTGTAAATTCCGGATTTTAAGTGGATGTCTTCGTTCCAGCATCTCCCTCAGCTTCATAATATTTAATTTAGAACCTCTTTCCCAAAAATCTTGCCTTATTTCGCTCATTATCATCATTTGCCATAAATTTGCATACAGTTTCCAGAACAGTTGCCAGAATCTCCCTCACATGAAACTAGACACCTGTTTACATGAAAAAACTTGGCAAAACAGATATCAAACGTGACCAGTGAAGTATTTAACACTTTAGGAACGAAATCCCCAAAAAATCGGACTGAAAAATGACCATTTTGGCAAAAAATGATTTTCCTGTAGCGCCGCAGTGTAGTTTTTTGGCCGTTGCGCTACAAGAATATTTTGAAACCAATTTTGGCACTTTTTAGCCATTAATTCCATTTTGAATGAGGTTTTAATGGTAAACTTTGATCATGATGTTGTTTGTGAACTAATTAATCCATATAATGTCCTATAAAAACGCTTCAGATTCTAAAGAAACAAACCATAATGAAAATCTAAAGCAAAAAATCAAAATTTCATTTAAAACCAAAAAATTTCCTAAAGTAAGCAAATGAGAAAATTTAATCATATGAGCAAACCTAAAATAAAAATCACAAACAAAATATAAAATTGAAGAAAACAAGTTCATGACTTAACACGCTGTATGATAAATAATCATGTATGCATGTTCTAGTTCAATGCATTTTGTTTTTAGCATTTCAATTTTTATGAATGCACATGTTCATGGGGCTGGTTTCCTGGATGGTTATCACCATGGCAGCATCCTCTTCGCTGGTCAGAGGATCGGGGACACTACATTGTGGTATCAGAGCTCATGTTGCAGCGTGGGCCTGAATGATCCATGAAAGATGCAGTGACAAAGGAAGGATTTCTTTTTTCCCAGAAGAAATCAGTGAATGACTAGAAAATTCAAAAATTTGTCTAAGTGTTTGAACTGTCGGTTCATTGGAACACTTAGTGGGTAGGACTTCCGATGTAGCGGAGAGCTAGACGAAAGTGCAACCGATGGAGGATAGTTGGAAGGAAAATTGTGGAAAATTTTCTAAGTGTTTGACGTCTGTCAACGGAAAATAGTGAACGAGCACCCGCCATTGCAGATGGCTAGACAACTACGTGTCCGACAAGTAAGGCCTCCAACCACCAACACCATAAGGAAAAAAAGTTTAAAATTTTTTCTAAGGCCTGAAATCATGGGCTACCAGAAGAAGATAGTGTTTCACGCATCCACCGTTGCGGAAGCCTAGAGCACTGACCTTCCGATGGGGAGAAGCTCCGACTGTCGATGCCGGTCAAAATCGGTTCACCAATTGGAAGAAGATCAAGGAGGGTGGGCCACCGTTGTGGCTGCTGATGGAACTATTTCACCGATGAAAAGAAGAGTATTAAACCGATCAAGTGGCGGAAAGGAAGACTAAAGGGAGAAATTCAAAAATCTTTCTAAGTCTTGGAGCCGATAGAGTTAGCAGAAGATAGAGCAGTTTTCGTCGATAGAAGAAGAAATTTTCAAAAAAATTTCTAAGTGTTGAGGCCATCGGTGATCGACGACGGTTAGCTATTTGGATAGACGGAAGTTAGTGGATTGAACATTCGCTGTTGCGGCTTCCTAGAAGACTAATCATCTGACGCAATAACACAGCCTATTGCCGACATAGAGGAGGCAAGTTAACAGTGACTTGGACTACTGATGCACTGAGGGCTAGTCTTCTGAGATAGGCTTGCGGCCGCGGAAGACACGGAAGGTTTATGGGCCACCATTGTAGAAGCCGAGACGACTAACCACCTGATGCACAAGAAATCCGACCGCTAATGTAGTGCATAGGCTGGTTTCATCACCGATGAGGTTTGGAAAGTCAGATGCGGATCCGATACAATAGAAGGAGATAGGTGAACAATCCTCCACGTCGCCAATGCAGATCGGAAGTTTGGAAATTTTCCCGCTGAAATGCCGAAACATTTATGCGGAAGAGACTCGATGAAGAGAAGGAAACTTTGGGTTTTTCGAAGTGGAAATTTTCTCAGCAAATTCTAGCTATTTTATCAAATTTTAGCGGACTGTCACTGGATTACAGGGCTGAATATGAAATAGAGAAAATTCTGTGTTTAGCATAATTGTTGTTTTATGAGTTTCTAGAAGAAAAGGTAAGTAATTTGGAGTTATGTTAATATTATGCATCTAACAGTGTGATACAAACACATTTGCAGAATGTTAGGTAACTTCCAAGGGAAATACTCCAAAGAGAACGGTGTGGTAAATCCAGAGGTGGTTCAGTCATGAGAACCCATGATGGGTATGATTCTCAAGACTCTTATGAGCGAGAAAAAGATGCCATGGGAGAAAATGTCCGTAATGGGAATGATGACATTGAGTCCAATGAGAGGAGATTCCAAGAGACACCGTTAGATGTTGCGTCCACCATGAGAATCTTGATCAAAGCCGAGGAAGAGAAGTATCAGTTGAATGCTGCAATGTTGCAGAGTTTGATAGACTTACAAAGAAATATAGACTTAGGACGGGGTACATCTAGGCTAGAAGGTAGTAAGAGAAGCACTAGGAGAAGGAGAAGGAATTCTAGTGGGTCATCTAACTCTAAAGAATACAACAGGGATTCAAGTTCTTATTCTTATAAAAGGAAAAGAAAAATACACCATAGGCATCGCTCTCAGGATGAATTTAGGAAAGCTAAACCTCCTACATTTGATGGTGAGGTGAATACTGGACAAGATGCGGAAGCTTGGCTTCTTGGAATAAATAAGTACTTTCAAGTGCATGATTATTCAGGAAACATGAAGGCAAGAGTTTCCATACTCAATCTAAATGGAAGGGCATCCATTTGGTGGGAACACTTCAAGCAATTAAAGAGGATCAGTGAACGAAGGCTTAAGTGGAAACAATTCAAGAAGTATTTCAAGCAGAAATACCTCTCTGACAAGTATTATGATGGCAATATTAAGAAGTTCCATGAGCTAAGATTGGGACAACAAACCATGGAAGAGTATGCAAATACGTTTTTGGAGCTATTGATGTATGTCTGGTACATCAGAGATGAAAAAATGAAGGTCCAATGTTTTCTGAGTGGATTACCTCAGTCTTACAGAGATAGAATTGAGTTTTATGAACCTAGAACTCTTGAAGAAGCAATAAGGAAGGCTAAGTATTGCTATGAGAAAAGAAAAGGTAAACAGGATTACCATAAGGCATGGAAGGACAAGAAGAATGAGAATTTTGACCAAAGAAGGAAAGGTTTCAAACCTTCTAACTTCAGGAATCAGTAGAAGCAGCCATCCCAAGCTGCGAGTAAGCCAGTCGGAGTGACAGGAAAAAAGCTTAAGGATCCACAATAGAATAGAGGGCCACTTCAATGTTGGAAATGTGGAGGACTCCACATGCGCAGGAACTGTCCACGCGAGAGTGAGAATGCAATACCGTCTTATAACATTCAAGAAGCAGAAACAGTGGGTCAAGTAGAAAGGGCAATCTCTAGGATTTATGCAGCACTTGAGGACTGCCAAGGAGATCACGATTCAACTGTGGTTGAAGTAGCAGGTAAGATTATTGAGCAATCTATTTCTATTTTGATTGACCTTGGTTCTACTCATAGTTACATTACTCCTAGAGTAGTGGAGACTAGTGTTTTTAAGAAAGTAAAGAATAGGAAGTCTTGTTTAGTTCAGCTAGCCACTAGAACTAAGAGAAAAGTCAGTGAAGTGGCAGAGAAATTTCCATTGGTCATGGATGGACTGGTCACTTATGTAGATCTGAATGTTCTATCACTTGGTTCCTATGATGTTCTCATTGGAATGGATTGGTTAGAAGCTCACAGGTAAAGCTTGACTGTTACAATAAGATTTTAGAGTGCATGAATGAAGAAGGGAACCTATTAGTTGTGAAAGGTATTCCAAAGGTGATTTCAGTACAACAGGTTTCAGCAATGTAGTTAAATAAGTTCTGTAGGAAGGGTTTCTAGTTGTATGCAATCCATATTTTGGAGAAATCAGGAGATGAAACTCCTAGGTTGGAGGACTATCAAGTGTTATAGGAATTTAGGGATGTGTTTCCTGATGAGATTCTAGGGCTTCCTCCAAATAGGGACATTGACTTCACTATTGAACTTGTGCCAGGAGTAGCACCAGTGTCCAAGGAACCCTATAGGATGAGTACACCAGAGATGCTAGAATTGAAGATGCAATTGCAAGAATTGTTGGAAAATGAGTATATCCAACCGAGTGTGTCTCCTTGGGGAGCACTAGTTTTGTTTGTAAAGAAGAAAGATGGTACACTCAGGTTATGTATTGATTACAGACAACTGAACAAGGTTACTCTGAAGAATAAATATCCTTTTCCTAGGATTGATGACCTCTTTGATCAAATGAGAGGAGCATAGGTATTTTCCAAGATTGACATGAGGTCTGGTTACCATCAGGTGAGAATCAAGGATGAAGACATTCATAAGACAACCTTCAGAACAAGGTATGGACATTATGAGTTTGTAGTGGTACCATTTGATCTCACAAATGCACCAACTACATTTATGTGCCTTATGAATAGTGTCTTCAGGAAATATTTGGGCAAGTTTTTTCCTGTTTTCCTTGATGACATTCTTGTTTATTCTAAGAATGAGGAAGAACATGAAGAGCATTTGATATTGACATTGAAATTGCATAGGGGGCATCAATCGTATGCAAAACTGAGCAAGTGTGACTTCTATAGAGATAGAATTCAATATTTGGGTCACATTATCTCAGAGGAAGGTATATCTATGGACCCTGAAAAAATTGAAGCCATTATGAATTGGCCTACTCCAAGAAATGTGACAGATGTAAGATCTTTTATGGGACTTGCAGGGTACTACCGGAGGTTCATTGAGGGATTCTCCAAAGTTGCACATGCCAACACTTCTTTGCAAAAGAAGGGGATGAAGTTTGAATGGACATCAAAGTGTGAAGAAAGCTTCCAGCAGTTGAAGAATATTCTCACCAGTGCACCCATATTGAATGTTGCAAATCCAGAGAAAGATTTTGTGGTGTGTATCGATGCATGCGGACAAGGGGCTGGAGGATTCCTTATGTAGGACAACCATGTGATATGTTATGAGTCAAGAAAGCTGAAGGAGCATGAGAAGAACTATGCCACTCATGATCTAGAGCTTGCAACCATAGTACATGCCCTCAAGATGTGGAGGCATTACTTCATGGGTAGGATATTTGAGCTCAGAATAGATCACTGTGGACTGAAGTATCTATTTGATCAGCCTACTCTGAATTCTAGGCAAGAAAGATGGATAGAATTTCTATGTGAGTTTGATTTTGAAATCAAGCACATAAAGGGAAAGGAGAATAAGGTAGTTGATGCAGTCAGCAGGAAGATGCAAGAAATGCATGTGGAATCTCTTAGTATTTGCCAATTATATTTGAGGCAGCAGATTGTCAGTCATGTTGCTGGAGATGAATTGCATGAGCAGGTAAAAGACAAATTGCAGTAGCAAAGTCTTGAGAAGAGGTATGAGGGATATAAATTTGACGAAGATGGACTTCTCACTTATAAAGGTAGAATTTATATTCCAGATGTAGCAGGTTTGAGGAGAGTTGTTATGGATGAAATTAATTAAGCTCCGTATTCTGGTCACCCAGGATACCAAAAGACCATTGCTACAGCTAAGAAGCAGTATTTTTGGCTAGGAATGAAAAGGGATATGGCTAAGTACATTTCGAGGTGCATGAAATGTCAATAGGAAAAGGTTGAGCATGAACACCCTATAGGTTTGTTGCAACCTTTGCCAGTTCCAGAATGGAAATGGGAAGTTATTTCCATGGATTTTATTACAAGATTTCCGATGACCTGGAGACAACACGATTGCATCATGGTTGTGGTGGACAAGTTGACAAAGGCAACGCAATTTATACTGGTTAAGTCTATGGATAAGACAGATGACATTGCAAAGATCTTCATGAAGGATATTTTCAAATTACATGGATTTCCTAAGGCAATACTCTCTGACAGAGATGTCAAGTTCACTTCCAACTTTTGGAAGGGGTTGTTTGCAAATTTGGGTACAAAGCTAAACTTCAGCACTGCATACCATCCTCAGACAGATGGGCAGACAAAGAGACTTAATCAGGTGCTTGAAGACATGCTTCGCATGTATGTAATGGACAAACCAACCAGGTGGGAAGATTACTTACACTTGGTAGAGTTTGCTAATAACAATGGACAACAGGCATCCTTGGGGATGAGTCTGTATGAAGCTTTGTATGGAAGAAGGTCTAGAACACCTATGACTTGGGATAAACCTGTGAATAGGATTGTGCTTGTGCTAGAATTGCTCAAGGAAATGGAGCAAGAGGTTATAAATATTAGGCAGAATCTGAAAGCAGCCCAGGACAGACAGAAAAGCTATACAGATAAGCATAGGGTGAACAGGGAGTTCAGTGTTGGGGATCATGTTTACCTCAGAGTGAGGGCAAGGAAGAGTTCCTTGAAGCTTGGAAGTTGTACCAAGATGTCACCTAGATATTGTGGGCCATTTGAAGTGCTTGAAAGAATAGGGCCCATTACATATATACTTGCATTGCTTTCTAGCACTAGGGCTCATAATTTTTTTCATGTTTCTTTTCTTAAGAGATATGTACATGATCCTAACCATGTGATAAATTGGGACTTGATTCAGGTGGAACCCAAGGGAGAGTCCGAATTGAGCCAATGCACATCCTCAACAGGAAGGTCACAATGCTCCGAAACCGGGCCATAGGTCAGGTAAAGGTGTAATGGGAGCACTAAAGACCTGAAGAGGCTACGTGGGAGCTAGATGATGCCATGCGATTGGCACATCCATTTTTGTTCAATTCTACGGAACACTAGGGCGATACCAGTGTAGCATTTTGTTCAATTTTGTAAAGCACCGAGGACAATGCTATTGAAGAGGGAGGATAATGTAACACCCTGTTTTTTACCCCGTTGCATTAAACATACATGATGTATATATTGTAATGAATCATGGTGTGGAGCTAAAGTCCAAGGCCCCACCATCGATTGGTTATGCTATGTTTCGGGTTGAAATTGTCACCGATGGTATATTGGGGCATGTGGCATACATATTGAGTTTTTTCATCATGCAAATATGCATCTTTAATTAAATAACCCAACCAGCTATGTTCATGGCAACTAAATTGAGAAGGGGCATGATTTTCACAAGGGTAAGGGTGGGGGATGTCAAACATTGGGCAATGGGGGAAAAAGCCTTGTGTCACCTTCCCTTGTCTTACCCAAATACTACCATTGAAAACTGCTGCTGTTAGTTGGGGGAGATATGGCTGGGAGTGGAGTGTGGCAGGACTATCATTCCTTTCCTACATGCACACTCCACAAGTAGATTGAACCTCACGATGGGAAGAGGAATGACTATGCCCCTCATTCAATTCTCTCCACTACGCATTTTCTCCGTTGTTTTTTCATCTTCACACAAGGACAGTAGTCTGTTAATATTTTCTTACGCCCATGCTTCTTTCCTGTTTGGTCTCACGCAGCCAGGAGAGAGGAGCCGTCTCCACTGTCATTCACATTTTCCACACAGAGGAATCGAGTGTGTTTCAATCCGTATTTGGGATTTGGTGTGAATCTTCGCTCATGCATTGGGTTCTGCGTTGTTGTTACTCACGCAACAAGTTAGGAGTCATTCGGTCACTATCACCCACGATTTTTCCTGTGGAGAGCCATTTTTATGCTCAGGGATAGTGTGTAAGTTTTCCTCACTGATTTGTGGCTCGTGCATATGTTTTTCCCTTTGTATTTTGGGGCCTGGTGCAAGTTTTCCTCATAGACAGGTTGGGAGTCTGTATTTTCTTCCCCAGTGTGGTCTGTGTAAATTTTCCCGGTGACTTCATGGTCCAGTACGAACTGTTGTTTTCCCATGTCGTGAGCTGTGTTATTAATACATTTTGGGACTGTTGTAATTCACTTGGGAGTCATTTTTGCCATGATAGGGCCAAGAATGACTGAGGAGTCGTTTCCCTGTTTAAGCTATAACTACTGATTGATTGCATGCGTGCAATGGTTGGTCTTCATACTATGTAGGGAGCAGGGATGGGGGATTGGTTTGCATGATAAACCTAATGTGTTTGGAAACCACACGAACAAAACTAGAGGGTTGGATTTATTCTTCACAACCCCTGAATAGCACTGGAAGGGAAGTCAGGGCCTAAGGGACTGTGTAGCAGAGAAGGGACTGATTCCTTGTGTTGGGTGTGTGTGGGTGTCTTAGAATTCAAGCTAGTTCTGGTGTAGGTGTTCCTAGCTCTGTAATGAGCCCACCAGCTTAGCATTTAGCCTTTCCCAACTCCTTGATGGCCTGATAAAACTGACCATGTTGGCTTGGTTGTCTTGTTGATGGCCTAATAAACCCAGCTCTGTTGGCTTGGCTGTGTTTTGTGTATCCTTGGCTATGTGTAAGCTTTCTTGTTCCTTATTCCTTAGTAAATCATGCCCAGCTCTGGGGTGGTAGCATTGCTAAGAGATTAAGGAGCACACTGGCCTATGGTTGGGTGGAATGTTGCAGCGACGTAGCTGGTTGCAAAGCGAGTTCTTTATAAGATAAGTAATCTTTCCTATTTTACTTCTGCAATCCTATTTACTGTTAATGAATGTGATGAACATGTTGAATGCTTGTATGAATGTATGTTTGCTTCCCCTGTATGATAAATAATCATGTATGCATGTTCTAGTTCAATGCATTTTGTTTTCAGCATTTCAATTTTTATGAATGCACATGTTCATGGGGTTGGTTGTGCAGATGGTTAACACCATGGTAGCGTCCTCTTCGCTGATTGGAGGGTCGGGGACGTTACATAAACTTACTAAATACTTAGGATAAAATAATTAATCATTACTTGATTAATTATCTACCCACTATCTTAATTAGTTGGAATTCACTTCCACCTTAAAGTCAACACATTCCATATATACCGTAAGAATTCTTTATTTCTGATTCTGGTTTGATTTTGACCACTTTATGGACATCCAGAATTAGTAAACATCGGTTTACAACAAATTCTTCTTTATCCTTCTATTATGTGGATAAGGTAATGCTAGTTAACTAAGAAACTAGATTCCTTTTTTTCCAACCCATCCTTCATGAATTTCTCTCAATTTTTTAGGATTAGCATGTTTTTCCATCTCCCTTGACAACTCACTCATGCTTTTTCTAATTTGTGAGGTCCTTGAAATATTTGGGAAGTGATTTTTAGCCACCTATGGGGGTTTACTATATTTTGGTAAGTCATCCTTTTTTATATTTATGAGTTGTCTCCATACAACTTGATTTTCCTATGAGGGATGTATTGTTTATGTACACTATTATTCATCATTGTTCAATGCAAATATACACTCCAATATTTATCTCTTCATTCATGTGACTCATTCTCTTTGATTCTCTCTATTTTTCATGTGTATGCTTATGAGAATTCTTAGAATAAAGATATATTTCCCGTTCTTTTTATTAGCATGTTTTCTCATACCATTGAAGCTATTATTTCTACATGCTATCAGAGATACAGGGAGCACAACCTTGAAATATTCTAACATGGTATCAGATATTTGGGAGATCATTAATTAATTCTCCTTTCATATTTAGAGGTTTATTTGCAGGTGCAACAACTTCAATATGGTTTCGAAAGTTCCTTTACTATATCCTTTCAACTATGCTCATTGGATTCCAATGATGAGCACATAATTGAAGAGGCAATGTCTCTTTGATGTCTCCATCAATGTTTTGAGAGAACCTGAGTCTTATGAAGAAACGATTGACTGGATGAATAATTGTGATAGAAATTATGGAATCATGTGCTTGGAAATGTCTCCAAATATACATCATCTCATAGATTATGTTGAATATCCATTTGAGATTTGGAAATTTTGGAAAAATATTTTTGTGTGCAGTAAGTAGAAGATGAAGCATGGAGGGAACCCAACATCTTCTCATGTGATATCTCTTAAGATGTCTTGGACTCTACATTCTCTGATGAATTTATTTATGATGAAGAAGTTTCTCATATAGTTCATGTTGCTGCTACCCTATTTGATTCGAATGCTTCCTCCTTCAATGAAGAAGAAAAAATTGAAGAGAAATCTTTTTATGTGTCTCTTGAATATAGTGTTGATGAAAAATAAGGGATAGATGGAGCTGTTATTGATATTTATGATTATTCACTCACACATGCATTGTTCTCTATGTCTTCTATCTTATATTCTGAGATCTATGTTCCAGATACTTCACACTTTGTGGCTGCACATAACTCTTTGATTGATGGTGTGCAACCTAGTGACTTCCAGGCTATTTCTTGTTCAGGTATTTCTTGTTTCTGGGGTAGATGGGTCTATCAAAAGTATATAGTATGGGTACTCATTGGGTGTAGAATTAAATTATACATCCAATGAGCTCTCCCGCTCAGAATTTGAGTAAAAAATCAGGGATATATGTCGAAAATACAAACAAAAAAGTAGTTTTTTTCATTCTTCCTCCAAAATTAATAACTATTATTTTATTATTTTCCTTAGGAGGCCCATTTTAGACCTCAAATTCCTCTAATGATTTTGAACATCTCCTTCCTTCCTCCTTTCATACTTCTACTATAGAGTATTCATTATCAGTTTATTCCAATGAGTCTACTGATATTATTATATGTTATATTTTGGATTATTTAGAATCTATATCAACCCATGGAGCCCATGCATTCACAGTCCTTGATCCTATGTCATTTCTCTATTCCTACATGACCACTTGCACATATCCTCTCTGTGTAAATGAAGTGGGAGGTATTATACATTCGCTTGGAGAATTATTTCACCTATCTGGAGCTGATTTCATCTCTATTGGTTTGAAGTGAAAGTAATTACATCATATTGGAGCTGATTACAACTCTCAAGAGCTTTCATATCATTGCATCTCAATTGTTCTACATGGTCCTAGTTTGCATCCTACAACTATCTTTCATCTAAGTGAGCATATTTCTCTTCTTCCCAAAAAGAATATTCCTCCATACATCATCATTTAGTTTGGAGCAGCATTAGTAGCATTTTTTTTTGCCTCTCATTTCTTATCTTGAGGGAGGATTTTCCCCATGTGGTTTTGCCTCTTTCCTCATATTTTTGGACATAATAATTGTTAAAGTGTGACCATAGCCTTGTTGTTGGGCCCTATATGCATCTATATTCTTGACATACCATCATAAAGTAAGACATGTAGGGGGCTGTTGGAATATATTAAACCCACTCAATACTTAGGATAAAAAAATAATCATTATTTGATTAATTATGTACCCACTAGCTTAATTAGTTGGCATCCACTTGCACCTTAAAGTGAACACATGCCATCTATACCCTAGGAATTATTTATTTATGATTATGGTTTGCTCTTGACCACTTTATGGACATCCAAAATTAGTAAACATTGGTTTACAACAGATTCTGCTTTATTCTGCTTTATCCTATTTTTCTATGGATAAGGTAAAGTTAGTTAACTAGGAATTTGGGTTCCTTTGTTTCCAACTCATCCTTCATGAATTTCTCTCCATTTTCAAGGATTATCATGTATTTCCATCTCCCTTTATAAGTCACTCATTCTTTTTATAATATATGAGGTCCTTGACATATTTGGGAAGTGCTTTAGCCACCGATGGGGGTTTTCTATATTTTGGTAAGTCGTCCTTTTTGAGATTTATGAGTTTTCTCCATATAACTCGATTTTAATATGAGGGATTTACTACTTATGTACACTATTATTCATCATTATTCAATGGAAGGATACACTTATTGGCCATGGGGAAAGCGTAAGTGAAAGAATGCGCAAGAATCAATTTGTGGCACAAGCACAAGAAAGGAAATCTGCATGGACAAAGGAAATGGTGGACGAGGAAAGATGCAAAAAAGAAGGAGTAGGCACAGAAGGTGTCACCTACATAGAAAAGAAAACTAAGTTGAAGGAAGATGCTAGTAGGGTAAAGTAGCAGCACAAGTGCAGAATAATGGCCGAAAGCGAGAGGATGATCGTGGGTACTGAATTCGGCATAAGTCGACGTATGCCACATGAGTGAACACATGCTATAAGTAAGGCTGTTAGTGCATCATGTCAGGTCATGATCACCACAGTTTTAGCTTGAGAGGTGGCTGATGGTGACAGTTAACAGACTGCATGTATGCAGTCGACCTTGTATGGTCATGTAAAATAGTATAAATAGGAGAAATTCAATAGTTAGAAGGTTGCTTTTTAGTTGGGTAATGTTGGATTTTATTTATGAGGGTCATTAACTATTGTTCGTTTACTTTTTAGTAGTGTATAATAGGAAAGATATCTGAGAGAGCCGAGGGAGGCTTTGAGATCTGAATGGTAGAGTATTCGAAAGTCCACAAGAGGTAGTCACAGGTACTGCAGTAGAAGGGAAGCTCTGCTAGAGAGGTGCAGATGCTAGAGAGGTCAATCCAAGCTATGTGTGGATCAGTAGATGGTAGCAGTAGATTAGGAGAAATAAAATAGAGAGAATGAGAGAAAAAGAAAGTCTAGGCAGAAAGCTATATTTAGGACATCCTGTAGTTGAATGCATGCTGAAGGTGCCATATATTTCTCATGCCAGATGTAGAGCACCTTATGGTTTTTCCTGAATGGGTTTCCACATGAATTCTCCTACGTGTTGATGAATGCTTGTGTATGTTGTTTATTACCATGTTTATGCTTATGCTTACGTCGCAAGGCCTTTCATGAATGAATAAATACCTCACTATCAATAGAAGTCTGGTCACATGAATAGGTTATTATGCACATCATTTGAATATTAGCTTATGTTTATGGTACAATCAATGTTGCACATCTATTATATTGTGCTTGTCTATTAGCTTGTATTTATATCCAATTATATTTCAAGTACTAAGAATGGATCTATGTCGCTTTGTTAGTAGTTAATGAAAGATATGTGTGGTGTGCACTACAATTCAATGGAAATGACTCCATCCTCGCAATGTGGTCGAGCTCCTTGGATTTGCGCCAAGGGACTTTAATCCCTCACCAATTGCGGAAACATGGTTTCGACGGTTACCCATTGAAGAGATATCTCGGGTGAGACTGCACCTGCTCTGTGGGCGTTGTCGACGGGGCTTGCTCTATCATGCTAGTATCTTGGTTGTTTATTGGGTTGATGAGCTGCGTAGAACCTGGGTCATACGATTTAGGAAAAGTGGCCAACAAATGGTTCCATTTCTAGGACCCTATTGATCAAAACAAGGGAAATGTTGTGGCACCTGACTAAGAGTGAAGTCGAGGAGTGGATGGAGTCAAAGACATTGATATTCACGCAGAAGGAAAGCTAGGGTTCATGGCTGAGCCCTAAAAACTGGTTACAGTGATATCTATATTCAAGTATCCATGAAAGTTTTTTCGCAAAATTACCCATTGTATTGCAAGAGTGGTTTTCAGAGTTGGAAACCCTATAGACTAACTTCCAATGAATAGGAGTAATTGAATGGACTAACCTGTTGATAGAAGAAGTAGCACAAGTAAGAATCCCTATTTCTAGAGTTGTTGATTTTTGGATTGATAACATATTAGAAGAATATGTTAATTATTTCACTGTTGAAGTGATAACTTCATATAGAGAGGCAAAGATACATTTTTTCCAAGGACCTCAGGGAGGTACCTTATGTCTATCAACCTATGGATTAAAATGCTCCTTTATGAAAAGGGTATTTTACAACTTAGCGATTGAGTCACGCAGTTCGTGAAGGGGATATGCAGTGTAAATATTAGGAGTAATATGGAATGTAGTAAGAAGAAATGTTCCCATAGAGCTCAGAAGATGAGTTGGACACTTTATTCTTAAGAAGTGGAAGGAGGTTCCAGTCAGCAAAGAGGAGGAAGGTAACAAGAGGCAGGAGAGCTTATAACCCGCCTAGGGAAAGTGAATATGGATGTGAGTCACACCTAGATGAAGGGTCCTATGACAAAGGCGAGGAGTATAGTCTAATTTATGAGAGATCAAAATCAAAAGATTCTGTAGAGATGCCAAGGATAGGATGTGACTATGACATTCCAATGAGATCCCTTGAAGTGAGATCTAGAAGTTCCTCACCTGAACTGCATGCAAACACCAGTAGTCCTAGTGTCAGGCTTGGTGCACAAGGAATCCCATCAGCAATCCCAGTAAATCCAAAAAATCCTGAGATCCTAGTGAACAACCTCAGTGGAACCCTAATGACAGGGACCGACGTTAGACTACCCACATTCAATGGGAATGGAATAGAGGATCCAAAGCACCATTGGTTCCTCTGCGAGGTAGTATGGAAAGTCCAACTCATTAACAATGGTGACATCTGGAAAGCACAAATGATTAAAACTTTGCGGGGTTGTGTAATAGATTGGTACATGAAGTACTATGTAGTACCACTCGGGCAACCGTAGAGGACCCTTGACGAGATTCAACGCACAATGATCTCGGAATTCAGAAAGCCACAATCTGAGTCGTGATGTATAACTGATATTAAGGAGATTAAGCAAGCTCTGGAAGAGACAGTATGAGACTTTGATCAATGGTTCAATATGTTGATGTCCAAAGTAAGCTTCCAGATGTTGGATGTGCAGCATAAAGAGTGGTTTATTGTTGCGCTATTGCCACACATTAGAGGACCACTCATGTAGAAAAATATTGTGATGCAGATGGAGGCTTCAGAGTTGGAAATGAAGCTAGAGGATTCACCTATTGGAGACATCACCATAGGAATGATAAAGATTCAGTCACAATTGGCTAATCTCACTATTCATCTCCAAGACATAAAAAGGGGAAAATAGGTACAGGAACACCTTTGGTGTACATGATTCTAGACCAATGGACATACCAAAGATGACTGTCTGACTTACATGAACTACATCTCATCCAGTGCACCAAACCCATTGAGTGCCGATTGGTTTCCTTGGTGCAACATATGCCAGAATAGAGGACACCGTGAGGTATATTGCATGTTCCTCTAGAAGACATTATGTACCCTAGCTAGTCTATATTGTAAGTTTGTAGATCTATAGGCCATGATAAAAAATATTGTAGGGCCTACCAACTTATGAGAGAGAAAATGGTAGATGCATATCTAATGAAGACTGAGGATAAAATAAAGATTGACCAGGATCAAGCTCAGTTCCAAGATGTGCCATAGTTCCATCTTATGTAGCAGTTTCAGGTTGCACCTCATTTTCACCCTGCATAGCAGTTTCAGATGGGGCTATCGTTTCAAAATGCAGCCCCGTATTACATGTATCAACATCAGTATGTGCAACCTCAGTTAAGGAGGGTGGCAATTATAGGGGCCAAAGAGGAGGAGGATTTGGCTAGTGGAGAGGACCAGTAGTATGCTACAATTGTGGAGCATAGGGACACTATACTAAAGACTACACTGAACCTATGAAGACTTGCTCATATTGCAGACAAGAGCACAATGTGGAGCAATGTCTACAACTTATTACTAGATGGAAAGGTCATACGGTTGGAGCAGCTAACCTAGCACCAAATCCTACGTTGAATACTACCATCCTGAATGCTAATGCCAATATACAGATGATAGTCACAGAACCAAGAGAACCAAGTGTAGCATTGATAACAAGGGGAGGTGTTGCGACGGGTGCAGATCAGGATACGTAGACATAGCCTCTGGTGCAAGAACAATTGCAGGTGCAGCCCGCACAAAAGAAAGTACCATTGGATGTTCAATAGAAGAAGCAAATATTCATGGATGTACACCCAGAGTTCATCAGAATAGAGAAGCCATCCACCTCAGGCCAAGTAAAATATATTCCTGAGAGATTCCAGAGGATATTCAAGCAACAGATAGCAAGAAAAAGTGTAGATAAGGTTAGTAAGCTAAAACCATTCCTGTGAAATTTTTTGGCACTAATATAGGACAAGGATGTACTTCCAGAGTTTGAAGCACTCACAGGAATTCTTTCAGAGGAATACTCGCCAGCAAATAAGGTTAACAATGTCTAGACAAAGTTCAAAACGGGGCACAAACTCAGGATGTCCATGCAAATTGGTGATTATGACATGGAATATATCATCCTCGACCTGGGATCTGATGTTAACATTTTAATGCGCAAGAAATGGGAAATTATGGGAAAGCCACCCCTAGAATGGTCTCCAATTAAATTAAGGCTTTCTAATAAAAAAAGGTCCTACCCATTGGTATACTGAGTCAGGTCCAAGTGGATATCGAAGGGTTGTGCATTTTTGTTGAATTTGAAGTCATAAACATAGTAGATGATACTAACCCATATCCTGTGCTGTTGGGGATTGATTGGGTGATAGGAAATCAAACCATTATAAACTTCAAAAGAAGGATCCTATCATTTGAAGATGACAAGATGAGTGTAGTTGCGCCCCTCGACCCGTTGGAAGGACAGAGATATGTCGAACCAATGTTCAACAAAGGGCAAGCTAATCACCTTGAAAAAATCTATAATGTCACTGACCTTAAGGAGGATTACATTAATAATACTAAGGATGGTAACCTGAGCTGGAAAGGCACAAGTTCATGTACCTTAGTCAGGAGAGGCACTTGAGAACTAGCAGAACTGATTACATGAAGTCTGTATGAGGATATGTTCCAGGATAACTAAGTCTGTCTGCCGAGTAGGAACTTAGTCGTGACCGCTGCCTACATATGAAGGATTGACCAACTTGGAAACATTATTGACTGAGTTTGAAGAATTAGTAATAGAGCCGCAACGACTATCGGCACTGGAATTTGCGCTAAAAGCTACACCCACTTGATGGTGGGGTATGCACAAAATCTCTTTAACTTAATGGCCATAGTGCAGATGGCTACTGCAAGTAAGGATTGGAGACGAGGTCACAATGGTGACACAAAGGTATATAGGATTATCAAACCCTGTTTAACACTTGGATCGGTTTTTTGCAGCATTCCCAAACTATCTGTGTTAGGAGTGTGTTCACCACTTCATCCATACTCTAGAAATGGCACCCAGAGGCTGGTACACATCTATGGAGCTGCGCCAAGAAATAAGGGAATGGGAAAAGGTTGCACAGAATTTCACTTGCACATTCCAGTTCGTAGGAAACAAGATGGATAAAAGACAACTGGAAGACACTAAAGGACCGTTAAATGCACAAGGATTCAACAAGAATTGGCTCTTGCGACAACTCAAGTGGCATTAATTTGCAAATTCCAAGGAGAATGGAAGCATGATTTTTGGTCCCATCTGCCGTATTAACCTTAACTACCCTAAAAATTACAAAGCTGAACCTAAGTGTGTGAATAAAGGCGATGAAGGATGAGCCCATGTGCTCCATCAGATGGCCCATCATTGCTTCCAGACACCGCCTATATGCTCGACCACCTATAAATATCATTCGGCTCTATCATGATAACCTTTACATTACCTTTCCAAGCCAAGAGACCAAAGAGCCGAGCCAATTGAGCCAAGAAACCCTCAGAGTAAACCAGAACCCTACCTTAGATCCAAATCCCATGATTGTTGAGCTATCGAGTGATAGTGAAGACTCCCCTGTTTCACTAGCCTCCCCTATTTAACCAGCCTCCCCTTCCCAATAGTAGAAGTCCCTTTTGTCCATGCGCCAACCCCACTAGACAAAATGATGAAGAAAATGCAGGCTAATTTGAAGGCACCGCAAAGGCCACCACACACAATCGACTGAGGTAGAAGTGTTTACGACCAGAGCTCCGTTGAGTACAAACCTCTCCACTTCCTCTGGCCCCCCATCAAAGATAACCAAACCCCATAGAGCTGACCTAGTTTTTCCACCACCATCACCACCAGAAGTAGAGCTAACTGATGAAGAAAAGAACTTGCTTCCTCCATATGTGTGACCAAGGAATACAAGCGCCACAAGAGTACTAGTGTACGCACAAAAAATTCTAGAAGAGACAAACATTCCAAAAGGCATCACACGGTCTCATGATGCCATCGCTCTCAAACTCCAAGACTTGAATTTTGAATACTACGACACCAAGAAACAAGAGGAACTATCCAGAAATCAATTCATGGTCATAGAGCCCAGTGAACTGCTAAATGCAGATGTAATTTTTGCAATGTAGTGGGCACACAGATTGGAGCAGTCAGGTATCTTAAAATTGCTCCTTATGCCACATTTCGGCCACATTTCCCAAGTCAAGATGTATGTCAAGAACCTACTCATATGCTTCCATGGAGGCTACCACTGGCTGGACAAACTGTATGAGGTAATGGTAGACATGGTCTCGGCCATCATAGGTCTCCCATGGCAAGGATTCAACTCGGCCCCGTACCTACACAAGAATGGGGGAAAAATGGACAAGAACGACATGAAGAGAAAGTACCATCTTTTCTGTAGTGGATAAGGATCCCTCATTAGCTCTATTGATTATAGTGTTGTAAGGGATGCAACAAAAATATTGTGCAGTAAGGTTATGTGCAAGATGAGGCCTACTAAGTGCACTTCCACAATAGTAGAGCTATCAAAAAAGTGTGCGTAAGGAGTACACATTAGTTGGTCCTAGTTGCTCCTAAACGAATTGACGGATGATGTAGTTGATGCGCAGGAGCTTCCCACGATGAAGTTCCACTTCTCATGGCTTTTAATTCTGATCTTGTTTGCAACATGGACTCCTCCATGATATTATCAACCCATGGATATCCTAGTAGAGCTCCTTGGCACACCGTTAAAAAATGTCTGGGGCCACAAAGACAGCAAGCGCAAGGCTGATAAAAAGCTTGCATTCTTTCTCATAGGAGAAAGGCTTAGAATGATTGTGCACAAGCAATATTGATTGAAACCTATGATGGTGGATAGGTGTCCATTCATTCACTTCTAGGAGGCGCCACACAACATCATCCTACATCCATGCAATGACCCCAAGAATTAGGTTCTATCGACTTTCTTCATCCCCAGAGATGCAGATATTGAGAGGGAAATCAAAGACTAGCCCAAAGAATGGATTGGCCAATGTAAGGATGTTCTTGAGGAACAACAACTTTAGTAGCGGGTTCCACAGCAGAACCCTCCCCAGGACCACACCAATTCCAACACCTAGGATCATCAAGATGATTCCTAGGAAGAAGAAGAAGACCCATCCAACAATAGTGATGAAGACATCCCTGCTAAGGAGGTGGTGAAAACTGAAATAAGTAGAAAAAGAAAGGGAAAAGAGCCCGTGGAGGAAGATGTGGAAGCATTGGGCACCCCGCATAGGAAAAAGAAGGCGGATACTTGACCCTAAGTTCTTAGCATAATAGAATAGGATATGACTCTTCTTAGCGAGGTTGTCACCGAAGTAGCTGAGAAAACTTTGGGTAATATCATGAGCAAGAAAAACCAACTGGACGGCTTTGCTCACTACAAAAATTAACCAGCTGGTAGAGGCCATCACAGAAGTGCACGACACCATGCAGGTTGAAACCTATGGTGTAGACCTAGAATACACTCTAACGACGGCAGTCCTGCTCCTTACCTTAAGAATAGAAATTCCCACGCAGTAATTTTCTGAAGAAGAAGCATAAAAAGAGGCAAGTGTCCATAGCTTGGACACATTAAATTTGGATTTCTCTAAGCTGACCTTGTCGCAGATATATTCCATTCAGCATGCTATAGCCACAGAGGTCAAAATATGAGAAAATGCGGTTGCATATCAAGCAGCCAAGGTATCTAGGAAATTGCGGAAGCACAAACAGGTAATCAAGCAACATCAAGAAGACTTGGATGCACAAGCGCAGAAGCAGGATTCACTAGAAGAATCCATGAGGGTGGCAGTTGTAGAGTTGTCAGAGGATGAGGGAGAAGAGGAGACAAAATCTATCCACAAGATGAGGTGGTTATCCAAACTAGTTGCAGATCTCAAGAAGCAGGTTCAGGAGCTAAAGACCAACCAACAGCTGAGCACGTCCCCTAAATTTGTGCAGCAAAGGAAACAATCGACACATCAAGTTGTTGGTCAGCTTAGGGAAGATGAAGAGGTCTACACAGAGGTCATGGAAACAATTACCGCAGTCTAGGAGAAACTCATCAAGGATGAGACTGTGGAGCAGATTTTCGAGCAGGCGCGACAAGCAAAACAACAGGTAGTGGAAGTAAAGGCAGAAATTAAGAAGCTGCCAATAAAAGAGAATATTTCTAAAGGCACTGAGCTCAAGAAACTCCAAGAGCAGGTAATAGCCTTGTGTTAGAAGGAAAGAAAGAAAAAGCAAGAGACACGTGAGAAACAAGCCGAAGCTAAAAGAGTGACATGGATAATTCAGCCTGTCCAATAGAGGATTAATGACTTGACGTAGGCAGTGGCCAATGCATCATTAGAACACCCTATCTCATACCAAGTGCAGGAATTAGAGATGCAGATAGAAGAAGTATGTAGGGAGATATAAAGGCCTACTCCCATTTTTGGCCAATTCCACCAGAAGCTTGGCAGTGCAGAGCAATCTGCGCTAGAAGATGCCCAGAAGATGTCCAGGAAGAGGAAAAGGAAGAAGACGAGGAGAAGGCAACTGAAGAAGAGAAGGGAACTAAAGAAGAAGAGGAGAAGGATGAAGAAGAAGAGAAGGTAGCTAAAGAGAAACCTCTAGAAATAGACTCTTTAGATGAGGCTGAAGAAGAAACTGTATAATTCCAAGTTCCATCATCTAAATATTTTTTGCTAAGGGATGAACTCGCGGTGTAGGAAACATCAATAAAAAAAAAACACAAGTGACAAAATGCGCAAGAGAAAAGAAAGAGAAAGGTGCACACAAAAGAAAATTGCAAAAGAAACAACCGTGTAGGTTGTGCCATGTACTACGTCCATTGCTTCATGGTTCGGGACAAGCCACATGTTGTGTTAGGGGCCTATTGGGCATGGGGAAAGAGTGTAGGAAATAAGTGCAAGTGAAAGAATGTACAAGAATAAGTCTGCAGCGCAAGAACAAGAAAGGAAATATACATGAAAAAGGGAAATGGCGGATGAGGAAAGATGCGCAAAAGAAGGAATAGGCACAAAAGAGATTACCAATGCGGAAAAGGGAACTACATGGAAGGAAGATGCCAACATGGTAAAGTAGTAGCACAAGTGCAGAATAATGGCCAAAAGTGATAGGATGATCATGGGTGTTGAAGTCAGCTTAATTTGGCAGATGCAAGACAAGTGAACGCATGCTGTAAGTAAGTTCGTTAGTGCCTCGTGTCAGGTCATGATCGCAATAGCTGTAGCCTAAGAGGGGGATGATGGTGATAGTTAAAAAACTACCAGTATGTATTCGACCTTGTTTGGTCATGTAAAATAGTATAAATAGGAGGGATTCAATAGTTAGAAGGTTTCTTTTTAGTTGGGTAATGTTGGCTTTTGTTGATGAGTGTCATGGGCTATTGTTGTTTTAATTTTTAGTAGCGCAGCAGAGGGAATTATCTCTGAGAGAGCCAAGGGAGGCCATGATATCTGAGTGGTAGAGTAGTCAGAAGTCTACAGGAGGCTGTCAAAGGTCATGTAGTATAAGGGAAGATCTATTGTAGAGGTGCAGATGCTAGATAGGTCGATCTAGGTTGTGTCTAGATCAATAGATGGTAGTAGTATATTAGGAGAAATAAAACAGAGAGCACGAGAGAAAACGAGATTTTGGGAAAAAAGATATATTTAAAACAGCCTACAGTTGAATGCAGGTTGAAGGCACCATATATTTATCATTCAGATAAAGAGAGCCTTGTGGTTTTTCTTGGATGGGTTTCCAGATGAATTCTCCTGTGTGTTCATGAATGCTTATGTATGTTGTTTATGACCATGGTTATTCTTATGTCTACGTCTCAAGTCCTATCATGAATGCATGAATTCTACAATGTCAATAGAATTATGGTCGCATGAATAGGTTATTATCCACATCATTTGAATATTAGCTTATGTTTACCGTGCAATTGTTGTTACGCATCTTTTATACTGTGCATGTCTGTTAGCTTGTCTTTATAGTCAATTATGTTTCAAGTACTAAGGATGAATCTATGTTGTGTCGTTAGTATTTAATGAAATATATGCATGCTGTGCACTATAGTTAAGCGAAAATGAATCCATCCTCGCAACTTGGTTGATCTCCTTGGCCACGCTCCAAGGGACTATAAATCCCTCACCAATCGTAGAAATATGGTTCCGGTGGTTACCCATCGAAGAGATATATTGGGCGAGACTGCGCCTGCTCTGTGGGTGTTTCTAACAAGGCTTGTTCTATCGAGATAGTATCTTGAGTGTTTTCTGGGTTGACAGTATGAGTAGAACTTGGGTCACACGAGTTAGGAAAAGTGGCCAACAACACTCAAATATTCATCTCTTCATTTATGTGATTCATTCTCTTTTCTTCTCTCTATTTTTCCTATGTATTCTTGTGAGAATTCTTAGTAGAAAGATCTATTTCTTGTTCTTATTAGTATCATCATTTCTCATAGAATTGAAGCTATTATTTCTACACCTTGAATCCTTGTTATTCACCCTTCACAGCTGCTTAATAAGTTATGGTCACCATCGATAATTTTTTCCTCCATGGAAAATTTTATTCTGGAAGGTAAGCTGCACCAACCACTCATACAATACTATTGGGAACTCAACGAAGAATATCTCATGAATATTAGAACAGATATATCTTCCCAACCAATCCTTTGTTGTCAATCTAGGGTTCTGATCCTCTTCTTATGCAAAGACTCAGATATTCTAATCAAACCAATCTTGGATCTTCGGTTTCGTTAGATGCAACATGTCCCCTTCTTATTCTCACTATGGTCCCAACAAAAGAAGCATGAGTGAGACTCTCTATTTGAAACACACACTCACTCAATAGTAGCAGATGAGTGAGAGAGGAGTAGCTTGCACAAGTGAGAGAGAGAACAATTGTAGGAGATCATCTTTGTATTTTTGGGTTTTTACTTTTTCTATTGATGCTCATTTTATCTCTAAGGAAGTTGTGGCATTTTCTCCTTTACGGTTTCCCTGAGGAAAATCATTTGTGTCTCTTGTCTCTTGAGATTATTGTTGTTCATGTTATTCTCTCACATAATATGCTTGATCATATAGATTAAATGATAAAAATCCAACATGGTATCAGAGCTAACTTAAGAAGAAGATACTGTGCAGCTATAGAATCTAGGGATTCTTAATTTTTGGGTCTCTCTCCATAGATTATCAGAAAAATAAGAATAGGATAACTCTCCATTGAAGGACACATCTTTCTGTCGAAGCAAAATATGGTTCCCAGTTTCTGACTTGTCACTAATGCGGGAAATTAGGGCTTTTTCAGACATTAGAGGAAATTTCAACTCAAAATGGGCCTTTTAACTTTTATTCAAATTCCATGTCATCATGTGTTAGCCAATGAAATTTCTTTAAATTTGAAATACCGTATAGGTCTTAAACATTTTTTTAATATAAATTTGGGGATAGGTATCATAAAAAAAAACTATTTTTTTTGTTTGTATTTTTGACATATTTCCCCGTGTTTTTACTCAAATTTCGATCGGGAGAGCTTGTTGGATGCGGAATTAAATTCCGCATCCAACGAGTTCCCAATCAGCATACTTTTGATGGACCCCGCTTCCCCAAAAACAAGAAATACCTGAAAAAATGGAATGATTGATCTCCTCCTCAAAATCTAAATTTAGAGACCAAGATTGAAATTTTGGTAGGGTAGAACTTAGAGAAAGTCAAACCCTAATTTGACCCTGGACCAGAAAATCAACACTGCAAAAGATGAGCTCCATATCCAGTTAGACCATCTCAAATTGGTATGATCTAAATGTATTGTATTTCCATCTGAGGTTCTCATTAAAGATGTCTCGTCACACCAAGATTGATGACAATATTGAAGGAGCTAATAACTTCCAAGCATGGAAGTATAGGATTTCACTTGTTCTTGAAGAAAATGAATTGGACACCTACATAACTGGAGATGTTCCATCTCTAGAGGGAGATGAGGATAAAGCATTACACAAGAAGAACTTGGTCAAACCCGAAAGGATTATTTCTGATTCTATCAAGGATAACATTATACCATATGTGTCTTCCCTAAATACACCTAAATAGATGTTTGATTCCTTCACCAAGCTATTTGGAGGGAAGAATGTAAATCAGAAGATGACTTCGAGAAATCCATTGAAGGATGTAAAGATCCATAATGCAGAGACCATATAGTCATACTTTACAAGGGTCTCTCAAATAAAAGAACAACTTTAATCTATGGAAGAAGAAGTAGATAATGGAGAAATTGTGATGACTGCCTTGAATGGTCTCCCTAGGTCATGGGACTCCTTTGTTCTGATAGCCCGAATGCATTCTGGAAGCGAGAAAAGTATTTCGTGTCATTACCCTATGATCCGCTCCAGAAGATCAAACCTATGAAGGCTTCTGCAAGAGTTATGACTCCTTCAGAAAGAGCATTCTGCAAAAAGGAGATTGCAGAGTTATTAAAAAAAGGGCTTATTGAACCCTCCAAAAGTCCTTGGGCATGCCGCAACTTTGTGGTCAATAAAAATTCAGAACAAAAGAGAGGTAAACCGAGGTTAGTGGTTAACTTCAAACCACTAAATGATGTTATCCAGAAAGTCAGGTATCCTTTGCCTGATAAAGCCAGTTTATTGCAGCGCATAACAGGATGTACTATCTTTAGTAAGTTTGATCTCAAGTCTAGTTTTTATCAGATTGGTATTGAAGCTAAGGATAGATTCAAAACTGCATTTATAGTTCCACATGGTTTGTACCAGTGGAAAGTTCTCCCTTTTGGAATCAATAACGCTCCATCTGAATTCCAAAAGCGAATGGAAGATATATTCAGAGAGTATCCATGGATATTGGTTTTTATAGATGATATACTAATCTGTTCCCACAGCCTCCAGGAGCATTTCAAGCATCTGCAAATCTTTTATGATTTGGTATATAAACATGGGTTGGCTCTCTCTGAACCCAAAATGGAGATAGGAAATATGGAGATAGAATTTCTCGGATTGAAGATTAATAAAGGAATGGTTGTATTGCAAAACCATGTACTTCAGAGCTTCAAGAAATTTCCTAATGAAATCACTGACAAAACGCAACTTCAGATATTTCTTAGTTCGCTCAATTACATCAGACCATTCTATCAAGGACAGGCTACCGACATTGTTCTGCTCCAACGCAGATTAGGAAAAAATCTGCCTGCCTGGTCTCGTGAAATGAATGCAGCTGTAAAATGGATAAAAGAGAAAGTTATGAAGCTGCCAGCATTAATGATGCCTTCGGGAAAAGGAAATCTGATCATTGAAACAAATGCATCTGCCCATACATGGGGTGGAGTCTTACTTGAAGCAATTGATCAGAAAGAATATATATGTGGCTATGGTTCTGGATCCTTCAAGAAAGATGAACTTAATTATCCCTCTAGCCACAAAGAAATATTGGCAGTCAAGAAGACTGTACAACATTTCGTTCTCTTCCTCAAGCTTGTGAAATTCATTATTAGAACTGATTTAAAAATAATTCCTGGAATGCTAAAGAATGAAAATGTGATGGCAGAAAATAATAGTCGCATTTTAAAATGGTTTATATGGTTGTCAAATTTTGATTATGAAATTGTATATAAACCTGGCTATCTTAACTGCCTTGCTGATATGTTGACCAGGGAGTCAGCAGAAGATTTGCAAAATCTTCAACCTGCATTAAACATGTTTGATCTAGGAGAATCCAGTTCTGGTCCTGCCAGAAGACGAATGAGAAGAGAAAGAGAATCAGAAAAGGATGCAGCACAGAAGCCAAAGACCCATGAAGAGTTGCTGCGAAAAGAAGGATTATTTATCCTTCCCTGGGATGGGACCTTATCCAGGAATGTTCGTATTGAGTCTCTGGAATATGCTTCAGCTGATGAAGCTAAAAGGTTTCTGCAATTGACCATGATACAGAATATCCAGTCTTCTCCATTGAAGCTGACAATTCTTGAACGATGGGAGAAAGAAGCTTTCTTCAGTTTTGCAGATGCCACAGGAAAACTCTGAGACTTCCCAGAGGTGTGGACAGACTACGATGATACTAATCATCTCTAGTATATTGATCTCTGCGCAGGTAATTTTACATGGACATCCTACAATCTCATCTTACAATGCTGCAGAGAAAATGATACTGTTGTAATCTTCACTGACCCAGCTAATCTCAAAGGAAATGCCAAATGGTCAGGATGGACGGATGTTTTCCTTGATAATTTCTACCCTAGAACTAATTGGGAAAACCGCAGAGCAAATTTTATCCTTCATCTTAAAGCTGATCTCGACATTGTTCACCAAAGGGAACTTTGGTTTAAATTCAAGCTTCATTTTGAAGGAGGTTATTACAAACCACTTGAGCACCGTATGTATGTACAACAAAAGGTAATACGGAGAAAAGTAGAAGGAGACCACATAGAGTCACCAGTTACCATTCGTGACATTCCTCTTGACTTCAGAGTTGAGTGACATTTCCACGGAGAGTTCATTTGCGAACCGCTAGAAGTCTTTCACGGTTCTGATATACAGTGTTGTTTCTCTCCTTGGCTATATCCGCTTCCTCCGGATATTGATGCTACAGATTCTCCTATCGAAGATGCTCAAGGTGACGACTCCCCTAGTGACGACATTTGGGAGTATCTTCAAGGCTGAGACTTATATGACTGAAAGCAGTGGTGGGCCTTATGAAGCCTGAGTGGGCCAGGATTGTCCCACAGTGTTTCTGTCGTGGGCTGGATGAAAGCTCCGCTATGTAAATAGTAATTATATGTTGTCGTGGGCTAGCTATGCTAGACTTTGTTTATTCTGTCTATTTTTCGGTCTGTCATGATGATTCTTCGGGTCCCCGTAATGCCACTGGCCAATTAAGGGACTAGATAATGGAAGTGGTAGTCCCCACTTTCCACCCCAATGATTCGGTTATGACTGGTTAGTGTAGGTTTTGGCTACTGGATCTCTTTATGACCGGTTAGTGCCAGTCAGTGTCTATCAGCTACACCGGCTTGGATGCCATAAATAAACCCCTCGGGCTCATTGTTGATCATCATATTTGGAGATCACATCTCGAGTCTTAGAGCTCTGCAAGTTCTTAAAGTGTCAGTCTGAGCAAGTAGTTCGCTCGGCTTTAGGTTGCATTCTGTGAGTGTCGAGCGTTGTGTATGCTCTCCCTCTGCGCCTTAGTGCGATTAGCTGGGATCAAAAGCAGTGATCTCAAGTGTAATGAGTCTGTAAACGACCAAGTAGCGTATGCTCTCCCTCTGCACTTCGTGTGATTAGTTGGGATCAAAAACTGCTTAGGCTCATTTGTTATAGTATTGCAGTGCTGATCTTCACACTCCGAAGACAATCGGCTGTTTATCGAGTCTGTAATCATAATGTTCATTCGGCTCTATAATCATACTGTTACTCGGCCCTGCATACTGTTACTCAGCCCTACAAATATACTATTCATGTTACTGCTCACTATAATCCCATTGGTCATTTCTATTTGCATTGTGTTGATATATTGTATTTCCCGCATTCTGTTAAAAGAAGTAATATCAATTGTCAAAGATAACATAAATATCCCAGAGAAAGTCTGAGTTTGTGTGTCGATCCTGCTCCTTTCCTGTCAGATTGACTCCGGATGTCAGGTCAATCTCGCTAAAGGTTCTGCACTACCCTTTTATTACTAGGAGAAAACTTTTTGCAGTGGAACTGCAATCCATGGTACCCCAGTACCCATTAAGGGAAAAGCTGAAATTGTTCCAGTAGTATTCGGGAAAGCTCAGAGCAAGCTAACCTTCTACATACTGGATGATTTAAAAGATGACTGCCTATTAGGTTCTGATTTTCTACACCAAGTCAGTCCCTATACGGTAGATCATGATAAGATGACTTTTACAGGTTACATTCACAGAAGAAACGTAATTCTACCTTTATCATTCAACAGTGAATTCAAGTGCCAGAGAGTGATAGAACCAGAAGATGCTAGTATTCCTCGACTAGCAAAGATGGAAAGAGCAATAGCTTATTCAGAAACGCACGGCGAAAAGATGTTAAAAGAGATTTCTGAAAAGCTTAAAAAATATTGTTGTTCTGACAGCCCCAATGCATTCTCGAAGCACGAAAAGTATTTCGTGTCATTACCCTATGATCTGCTCCAGAAGATCAAACCTATGAAGGCTTCTGCAAGAGTTATGACTCCTTCAGAAAGAGAATTCTGTGAAAAGGAGATTGCAGAGTTATTAGAAAAAGGACTTATTGAACCTTCCAAAAGTCCTTGGGCATGCTATGCCTTCGTGGTCAATAAACATTTAGAAAAAAAGAGAGGTAAACCGAGGTTAGTGGTTAACTTCAAACCACTAAATGCTGTTCTCCAGAAAGTCAAGTATCCTTTGCCTGATAAAGCCAATTTATTGTGGCGCATAACAGGATGTACTATCTTTAGTAAGTTTGATCTCAAGTTTGGTTTTTATTAGATTGGTATTGAAGCTAAGGATAGATTCAAAACTGCATTTACAGTTCCACATGGTTTGTACCAGTGGAAAGTTCTCCCTTTTGGAATCAATAACGCTCCATCTGAATTCCAAAATCAAATGGAAGATATATTCAGAGAGTATCCATGGATATTGGTTTTTATAGATGATATACTAATCTGTTCCCACAACCTACAGGAGCATCTCAAGCATCTGCAAATCTTTTATGATCTTTTATCTTTCCTTTGCGGTGCCAAAGGCCACTGGGCAAACAAATGCCCTAAGAAGAAAAATAAACCAAGACTTGATGCTTTTTGTGCCTCTATCCAGCCCCAATGGTGGCACTATTCCTCTTCTGATCATCCTCCTACCGGTGAATATCTATATCTTCCCTCTGAGTCTGATGACCCTTCTGCTGAATCTGATTTTGATGACCTTCCCGAGTTTAATAAATTTGGCCCCTCTTCAGCCAGTTCTTTCGAATCTCCTTCTGATACTGATACTGATGCTTCCGAGGCTCCAAATTTGGGGGGGTGTCATCTACCCAGTTCCCCTACTCATTCCATTTCATCTGTACATACCTATCAGCCTCCTGAGTTTGACTTTTCTTTGTACATGCTTTCCTTTCCAAAACAATTAGACATAGAGAAGCAGATAGCTGCTATTGATTTATCTCTTGCTGAGACCCAGCCATATCAGTACCAACTAAGAGGACAGCTAAGAGAAGAAAAATATTTGTTGCTTGCACAGCTTAAAGGAAAACAAAAGTTGCTTGAGAAGCCTACTGAGAGCCCTGTTCCCAAAGCTGTTAGCTTCAGTGAGCCAGCAATTGTCTACAGAAAGTATCCTGATAAACATGAGAGTAGACAGGAATATAGACTCTCAACCAGAGAAACTCTGAGAGCAATGATTAAAGACAAGCAGCAGCAGATAAAGTAGCTTTGTACAGAAGTTAGCGAGCTCCGAGATCACATAAAGATCTTAGACGCTGAAGAAGAACATTCTTCAGAGGAAGAAGTAAATAAATTCATAAAGGGAGCTCTTGATAGAGAAATAGAAATTGTAGATAATCTTGAAGAGCCTGATCTGACTGTAAATACTCAGCCAAGTATGTTTCTAATGTCTGGTCCAAAGCTGTATATATGAGTTCATTTTGATTTAGAAGAATTCAAGCCATACACTCTTTCCTGTCAGATTGACTCCGGATGTCAGGTCAATCTTGCTAAAGGTTCTGCACTACCCTTTTATTATTGGGAGAAATTTTTTGGCAATGGAACTGCAATCCACAGTACCCTAGTACCCATTAAGAGAAAAGCTGAAATTGTTCCAGTAGTATTCGGGAAAGCTCAGAGCAAGCTAACCTTCTACAGACTGGATGAGTTAAAAGATGACTGCCTATTAGGTTCTGATTTTCTACACCAAGTCAATCCCTATACGGTAGATCATGATAAGATGACTTTTACATGTTACATTCACAGAAGAAAGGTAATTCTACCTTTATCATTCAACAGTGAAGTCAAGTGCCAAAGAGTGATAGAACCAGAAGATGCTAGTATTCCTCGACTAGCAAAGATGGAAAGAGCAATAGCTTATTAAAAAACACACGACGAAAAGATGTTAAAAGAGATTTCTGAAAATCTTAAAAAATATTGTTGTTCTGACAGCCCCAATGCATTCTGGAAGCACGAAAAGTATTTCGTGTCATTACCCTATGATCCGCTCCAGAAGATCAAACCTATGAAGGCTTCTGCAAGAGTTATGACTCCTTCAAAAAGAGCATTCTGCGAAAAGGAGATTGCAGAGTTATTAGAAAAAGGGCTTATTGAACCCTCCAAAAGTCCTTGGGCATGCTGGGCCTTCGTGGTCAATAAACATTCAGAACAAAAGAGAGGTAAACCGAGGTTAGTGGTTAACTTCAAACCAGTAAATGCTGTTCTCCAGAAAGTCAGGTATCCTTTGCCTGATAAAGCCAGTTTATTGCAGCACATAACATGATGTACTATCTTTAGTAAGTTTGATCTCAAGTTTGGTTTTTATCAGATTAGTATTGAAGCTAAGGATAGATTCAAAACTGCATTTACAGTTCCACATGGTTTGTACCAATGGAAAGTTCTCCCTTTTGGAATCAATAACGCTCCATCTGAATTCTAAAAACGGATGGAAGATATATTCAGAGAGTATCCATGGATATTGGTTTTTATAGGTGATATACTAATCTGTTCCCACAGCCTGCAGGAGCATCTCAAGCATCTACAAATATTTTATGATCTGGTATATAAACATGGGTTGGTTCTCTCTGAACCCAAAATGGAGATAGGAAAAACCGAGATATAATTTCTTGGATTGAAGATTAATAAAGGAATGATTGTATTGCAAAACCATGTACTTCGGAGCTTCAATAAATTTCCTAATGAAATCACTGACAAAACACAACTTCAGATATTTCTTGGTTCGCTCAATTACATCAGACCATTCTATCAAGGACAGGTTGCCGACATTATTCTGCTCCAACACAGATTAAGAAAAAATCTGCCTGCCTCGTCTCGTGAAATGACTGCAGCTGTAAAACGGATAAAAGAGAAAGTTATGAAGCTGCCAGCATTAATGTTTCCTTCAGGAAAAGGAAATCTGATCATTGAAACAGATGCATCTTCCCATACATGGGGTGGAGTCTTAATTGAAGCAATTGATCAGAAAGAACATATTTGTGGCTATGGTTCGGGATCCTTCAAGAAAGCTGAACTTAATTATCCCTCTAGCCATAAAGAAATATTGGTAGTCAAGAAGGCTGTACAACATTTGATTCTCTTCCTCAAACCTGTGAAATTCATTATCAGAACTGATTAAAAAATAATGCCTGGAATGCTAAAGAACGAAAATGTGATGGCAGAAAATAATAGTCGCATTTTAAAATGGTTTATATGGTTGTCAAATTTTGATTATGAAATTGTATATAAACCTGGCTATCTTAACTGCCTTGCTGATATGTTGACCAGGGAGTCAGCGGAAGATTTGAAAAATCTTCAACCTGCATTAAACGTGTTTGATCCAGGAGAATCCAGTTCTAGTCCTGCCAGAAGACTAATGAGAAGAGAAAGGGAATCAAAAAAGGATGCAGCACAGAAGCCAAAGACCCATGAAGAGTTGCTGCAAAAAGAAGGATTATTTATCCTTCCCTAGGATGGAACCTTACCCAGGAATGTTCGTATTGAGTCTCTGGAATATGCTTCAGCTGATGAAGCTAAAAGGTTTCTGCAACTGACCATGATACAGAATATCCAGTCTTCTCCCTTGAAGTTGACAATTCTTGAACGTTGGGAGAAAGAAGCTTTCTTCAGTTTTGCAGATGCCACAAGCAAACTCCGAGACTGCCTAGAGGTGTGGACAGACTACGATGATACTGATCATCTTTGGTATATTGATCTCTGCACAGGTAATCTTACATGGACATCCTACAATCTCATCTTACAATGCTGCAGAGAAAATGTTACTGTTGTAATCTTCGCCGACCCAGCTAATCTCAAAGAAAATTCCAAATGGTCGGGATGGACAGATGTTTTCCTTGACAAGTTCTTCCCTAGAACTGATTGGGAAAACTGCAGAGCAAATTTTATCCTTCATCTTAAAGATGATCTCGAAATTGCTCACCAAAGGGAACTTTGGTTTAAATTCAAGCTTCATTTTGAAGGAGGTTCTTACAAACCACTTGAGCACCGTATGTATGTACATCAAAAGGTAATATGGAGAAATGTAGAAGGAGACCACATAGATTCACGGGTTACCATTCGTGACATTCCTCTTGACTTCAGAGTTGAGTCACATTGCTGTGGAGAGTTCATTTGCCAACTGCTAGAAGTCTTTCACGGTTCTGATATATAGTGTTGTTTCTCTCCTTGGCTATATCCACTTCCTCCGGATATTGATGCTACAGATTCTCCCATCGAAGATGCTCAAGGTGATGACTTCCCTGATGATGACATTTGGGAGTATCTTCAAGGTTGAGACTTATATGACTGAAAGGAGTGGTGGGCCTTATGAAGCCTAAGTGGGCCAGGATTGTCCCACAGTGTTTCTGTCGCAGGACGGATGATAGCTCTGCTGTGTAAATAGTAATTAGATGCTGTCGTGGGCCAGCTATGCTCCACTTTGTTTATGCTGTCTGTTTGTCGATTTTTCATGATGATTCTTCGGGTCCCCGTAATTCCACTGGCCAATTAAGGGATGAGATAATGGAAGTGGTAGTCCCCACTTTCCACCCCGATGATTCGGTTATGACTGGTTAGTGTAGGTTTTGGCTACCGGATCTCTTTATGACCAGTTAGTGCCAGTCAGTGTTCACCGACTACATCGGCTAGGATGTTATAAATAAACCCCTCGGTCTCATTGTTGATCATCATATTTGGAGATCACATCCCGAGTCTTAGAGCTCTGCAAGTTCTTAGTGTGTCAGTCTGAGCAAGTGGTACGCTCGGCTTTAGGTTGCATTCTGTGAGTGTTGAGCGCTGTGTATGCTCTCCCTCTGCGCCTTAGTGCGATCAGCTGGGATAAAAAACAGTGATCTCAAGTGTAATGAGTCTATAAACGACCAAGTAGCATATGCTCTCCCTCTGCACTTCGTGTGATCAGCTGGGATCAGAAACTGCTTAGTCTCGTCTGCTATAGTATTGCCATGCTGATCTTCACACTCCGAAGACAATCAGCTGTTTATCGAGTCTGTAATCATACTGTTACTTGGCCCTGCAAATATACTATTCATACTGTTACTCGGCCCTGCAAATATACTATTCATGTTACTATTCACTATAATCCCATTGGTCATTGCTATTTGCATTGTGTTCATATATTGTATTTTACGCATTCTGTTAAAAGAAGTAATATCAATTGTTGAAGATAACATAAATATCCCAGAGCAAGTCTGGGTTTGTGTGTCGATCCTGCTCCTTGGATCGACACACAAACTCAGACTTGCTCTGGGATATTTTTGTTATCTTCGACAAATGATATTACTTCTTTTAACAGAATGCGGAAATACAATATATCAACACAATGCAAATAGCAATGACCAATGGGATTATAGTGAACAGTAACATGAATAGTATATCTACAGAGAAGAGTAACAGTATGATGCAGGGCCGAGTAATAGTATGATTACAGAGCCAAATGAACAGTATGATTACAGACTCGATAAACAGTCGATTGTCTTCGGAGTGCAAAGATCAGCATAGCAATATTATAACAGACGAGCCTAAGAAGTTTTTGATCCCAGCTCATCACACGAAGTGCAGAGGGAGAGCATACGCTACTTGGTCGTTTGCAGACTCATTACACTTGAGATCACTGCTTTTGATCCCAGCTGATCGCACTGAGGCGCAGAGGGAGAGCATACACAGCGCTCGACACTCACAGAATGCAACCTAAAGCCGAGCGGACTACTTGCTCAGACTGACACACTCAGAACTTGCAGAGCTCTAAGACTCAGGATGTGATCTCCGAATATGATGATCAATAATGAGCCCGAGGGGTTTATTTATAGCATCCAAGCCGGTGTAGCTGGTAGACACTGACTGGCACTAACCAGTCATAAAGAGATCTGGTAGCCAAAACCTACACTAACCAGTCATAACCGAATCATCGAGGTGGAAAGTGGGGACTACCACTTCCATTATCTCGTCCCTTAATTGGCCAGTGGCATTACGGGGACCCGAAGAATCATCATGACAGATCAACAAACAGATAGAATAAACAAATTGGAGCATAGATGGCCCACGACAGCATCTAATTACTATTTACACAGCGGAGCTTTCATTCGGCCCACGATGGAAACACTGTGGGACAATCCTGGCCCACTCAGGATTCATAAGGCCCACCACTGCTTTCAGTCATATAAGTCTCGGCCTTGAAGATACTCCCAAATGTCGTCATCAGGGGAGTCGTCACTTTGAGCATCTTCGATAGGAGAATCTGTAGCATCAATATCCGGAGGAAGCGGATATAGCCAAGGAGAGAAACGACACTGTATATCAGAACCATGAAAGACTTCTAGCGATTCGCAAATGAACTCTCCACGGAAATGTGACTCAACTCTAAAGTCAAGAGGAATGTCACGAATGGTAACCCGTGACTCTATGTGGTCTCCTTCTACATTTCTCCGTATTAACTTTTGCTGTACATACATACAGTGCTCAAGTGGTTTGTAAGAACCTCCTTCAAAATGAAGCTTGAATTTAAACCAAAGTTCCCTTTGGTGAGAAATTTCGATATCAGCTTTAAGACGAAGGACAAAATTTGCTCTGCGGTTTTCCCAATCAGTTCTAGGGCAGAAATTATCAAGGAAAACATCTGTCCATCCCGACCATTTGGTATTTGCTTTTAGATTAGCTGGGTCGGCGAAGATTACAACAGTATCATTTTCTATGTAGCATTGTAAGATGAGATTGTAGGATGTCCATGTAAGATTACTTGCGCAGAGGTCAATATACCAGAGATGATCAGTATCATTGTAGTCTGTCCACACCTTTGGGAAATATTGGAGTTTTCCTGTCGCATTTGCAAAACTGAAGAAAGATTCTTTCTCCCAACGTTCAAGAATTGTCAGCTTCAAGGGAGAATACTAGATATTCTGTATCATGGTCAATTGTAGAAATCTTTTAGCTTCATGAGCTGAAGCATATTCCAGAGACTCAATGCGAACATTCTTGGGTAAGGTTCCATCCCAGGGAAGGATAAATAATCCTTCTTTTTGCAGAAACTCTTCATGGGTCTTTGGCTTCTGTGCTGCATCCTTTTCTGATTCCCTTTCTCTTCTCATTCGTCTTCTGGCAGGACCAGAAATGGATTCTCGTGGATCAAACACGTTTAATGCAGGTTGAAGATTTTGCAATTCTTCTGCTAACTCCCTGGTCAACATATCAGCAAGGCAGTTAAGATAGCCAGGTTTATATACAATTTCATAATCAAAATTTGACAACCATATAAACCATTTTAAAATGCGACTATTATTTTCTGCCATCACATTTTCATTCTTTAGCATTCCAGGCATTATTTTTAAATCAATTCTGATAATGAATTTCATAGGCTTGAGGAAGAGAATGAAATGTTGTACAGTCTTCTTGACTGCCAATATTTCTTTGTGGCTAGAGGGATAATTAAGTTCATCCTTTTTGAAGGATCCCGAACCATAGCCACAGATATATTCTTTCTGATCAATTGCTTCAAGTAAGACTCCACCCCATGTATGGGAAAATGCATCTATTTCAATGATCAGATTGCCTTTTCTTGAAGGCAACACTAATGCTGGTAGCTTCATAACTTTCTCTTTTTTCTGTTTTACAGCTGCAGTCATTTCACGAGACCAGGAAGGAGGATTTTTTCTTAATCTGCGTTGGAGCAGAACAATGTCGGCAGCCTGTCCTTGATAGAATGGTCTGATGTAATTGAGTGAACCAAGAAATCTCTGAAGTTGTGTTTTGTTAGTGATTTCATTAGGAAATTTCTTGAAGCTCTGAAGTACATGGTTTTGCAATACAACCATTCCTTTATTAATCTTCAAAACGAGAAATTCTATCTCGGTTTTTCCTATCTCCATTTTGGGTTCAGAGAGAACCAACCCATGTTTATATACTAGATCATAAAATATTTGCAGATGCTTGAGATGCTCCTGCAGGCTGTGGGACCATATTAGTATATCATTTA
This sequence comes from Pseudotsuga menziesii, assembly GCA_001517045.1. Classification (NCBI taxonomy): domain Eukaryota; kingdom Viridiplantae; phylum Streptophyta; class Pinopsida; order Pinales; family Pinaceae; genus Pseudotsuga; species Pseudotsuga menziesii. Next base: position 130,301 of record LPNX010217862.1, on the reverse strand, counting down.
TAAAAACCAATATCCATGGATACTCTCTGAATATATCTTCCATTCGCTTTTGGAATTCAGATGGAGCGTTATTGATTCCAAAAGGGAGAACTTTCCACTGGTACAAACCATGTGGAACTGTAAATGCAGTTTTGAATCTATCCTTAGCTTCAATACCAATATGATAAAAACCAGACTTGAGATCAAACTTACTAAAGATAGTACATCCTATTATGCGCTGCAATAAACTCGCTTTATCAGGCAAAGGATACCTGACTTTCTGGAGAACAACATTTAGTGGTTTGAAGTTAACCACTAACCTTGGTTTACCTCTCTTTTGTTCTGAATGTTTATTGACCACGAAGGCGCGGCATGCCCAAGGACTTTTGGAAGGTTCAATAAGCCCTTTTTCTAATAACTCTCCAATCTCCTTTTTGCAGAATGCTCTTTCTGAAGGAGTCATAACTCTTGCAGAAGCCTTCATAGGTTTGATCTTCTGGAGCAGATCATAGGGTAATGACACGAAATACTTTTCACGCTTCCAGAATGCATTGGGGCTGTCAGAACAACAATATTTTTTAATATTTTTAGACATCTCTTTTAACATCTTTTCACCGTGCGTTTCTGAATAAGCTATTGCTCTTTCCATCTTTGCTAGTCGAGGAATACTAGCATCTTCTGGTTCTATCACTCTCTGGCACTTGACTTCACTGTTGAATGATAAAGGTAGAATTACCTTTATTCTATGAATGTAACATGTAAAAGTCATTTTATCATGATCTACCGTATAGGGACTGACTTGGTGTAGAAAATCAGAACCTAATAGTAGTCATCTTTTAACTCATCCAGTCTGTAGAAGGTTAGCTTGCTCTGAGCTTTCCCGAATACTACTGGAACAATTTCAGCTTTTCCCTTAATGGGTACTGGGGTACAGTGGATTGCAGTTCCACTGCCAAAAGTTTTCTCCCAGTAATAAAAGGGTAGTGCAGAACCTTTAGCGAGATTGACCTGACATCCAGAGTCAATCTAACAGGAAAGAGTGTATGACTTGAATTCTTCTAAATCAAACTGAACTCATATATACAGCTTTGGACCAGACATTAGAAACATACTTGGCTGAGTATTTACAGTCAGATCAGGTTCTTCAGGATTATCTACAAATTCTACTTCTCTATCAAGAGCTCCCTTTATGAATTTATTTACTTCTTCCTCTGAAGAATGTTCTTCTTCAGCATCTAAGATCTTTATGTGATCTCGGAGCTCGCTAACTTCTGTACAAAGCTGCTTTATCTCTTGCTGCTTGTCTTTAATCATTGCTCTCAGAGTTTCTCTGGTCGAGAGTCTATATTCCTATCTACTCTCATGTTTATCACGGTACTTTCTGTAGACAGTTGCTGGCTCACTGAATCTAACAGCTTTGGGAACAGGGCTCTCAGTAGGCTTCTCAAGCAACTTTTGTTTTCCTTTAAGCTATGCAAGCAACAAAGATTTTTCTTCTCTTAGATGGCCTCTTAGTTGGTACTGATATGGCTGGGTCTCAGCAAGAGATAAATCAATAGCAGCCATCTGCTTCTCTATGTCTAACTGTTTTGAAAAGGAAAGCATGTACAAAGAAAAGTCAAACTCAGGAGGCTGATAGGTATGTACAGCTGAAATGGAATGAGTAGGGGAACTAGGTAGATTACACCTCCCCAAATTTTTAGCCTCAGAAGCATCAGTATCGGTATCAGAAGGAGATTCTGAAGAACTGGCTGAAGAGGGGCCAAATTTATTAAACTTAGGAAGGTCATCAGAATCAGATTCAGCAGAAGGATCATCAGATTCAGAGGGAAGATATAGATATTCACTAGTAGGAGGATGATCATAAGAAGAATAGCGTGACCATTGGGGCTGGATAGAGGCACAAAAAGCAGCAAGTCTTGGTTTATTTTTCTTCTTAGGGCATTTGTTTGCCCAGTGGCCTTTGGCACCGCAAAGGAAACAAGATTCCTTGTCAGCAGGTTTCCTGCGTTTCTTGATATACGGTTTCCTTCTAGGAGGCGGTCTCTATGATTTGTAGCACTTTTGTTTAGTACGATTCTGGGAAAACTTCTGTAGTTTCTCCGGATAGTGATATCTAGGATCACTTGTAAAGAAATTCTTTTTCTTGTACCTGTGTTGGCCTTTACATTGACATTGCTGATTTAAGTGTGCTCTATTATGAGCTCCACATCCCCAATCTAGCATTTGGGCAACCTTCTTGTAGAACGAAGGCATGAAGATATTCTGATGCCTTTTAAAATCTTTATCAATCTGCTTCGAGAGGCAATGCTCTTGCCAAGTTTCTTTTCTATGGTGATGAAGCTGAGCGATTGATAAATTTTGATAGTTGAGATTCTTATCTTTCATATATTTTTCAATGGCATCCGGAACATGACCTGGAAAGCTTCTCAGGTAATGTTTTAAGTATGTCGGATCACTTGCTTTGCCTGCTCTTATTAGCAGCTTCTGCATATAGCAGAAATACTCATCTGCAAGTGACAATTCACAAAGCCTAGCAGACATATAAAGTGATGCAAGATGATCTGTGTCATCTTCATCATCACCACCATGAAATTGTGTGGCTAGTGCTTTGAGAAGTTGCTGATCCGCATCATCAGCATTTAGAATCTCATCTCTTGCCTCTTGTGTTAACCATCTCCACCATTTGTTTGCTAATCCAGTTAGTCCTGTGACTAATAGAGTAGCAATTTGTTGTCCTGACAGTTCAGGATTTTGAGCCCTTTTAGATAATGTCTAGTGGAGTAAAAGATTTAAGGAATCATGTATAGCATCTCTGGACTGGCAATCAATATTAACAATGGGATGCTCAAGCATCTGGGAAATAATATTATTAAAGGTATGGGTACTGAAACTTAGAGGAATTCTAGGGTGGTTCGTAGCTTCTCTCATATGGGTATCAAATTCAGGCTCGGATTTAACTCCAGAAGAAGACCCTTTAACTTGTGTACTTAACATTCTTAAGTCTATGGTGTCTGAAACAGGCTGTAATGTCTCAGGCTGTTCAGAACTAGCAATAGTCTCTATGGTGTCTGAAACAGGCTGTGATGTCACAGGATGTTCAGAACTAGCAATAGTCTCTAGAACTAGCTCAGGTTCTGGAATTGGAGGGCTAGGGACAAGAATTAAGATTTTCTATATGTTCTTCTCAAATATACAAGGAGGGAGTCCTTTAATAGCAGTTACCCATCTGTGCAAAGAACAGAATTCCTTTTCAGATCTACCAAAATGAAATTCTGGTTTCTCATTTGTATTTTCAGCACGCATCATCCCAAATGACATGCTGCGTTCTAGCTTAGCCTTTGTATCTTTTCTCTTATAACCTTCAGCGGCTAATGCTAAAATGGCAGGGCTCGGTTTAAAAACCTTGGATCCCAATTTTGAAGCTCGATTTTGTAACTCCTCCATCTTATCTAGGCAAGTAAGAATGTTTTCAGAAGCTCTTGTGATCATCTTTTTAACAGCTTCCGAGTCAGCAAGTAAATGCTTAACAAGATCCAGATTCTCGCTCACTTCGGCTATTCTTTCTTTTTCTTCCTGCATGCTAGCCTTAAGGCTCAGAATGTCCTGGGCCATATCATCCAGATTTTTGGCAGTTAAAATATGCTGCAGGTTTCCCCAATTGCTCAATATGACTTCTTCAGATGGTGTTTCACCAACTTCTACCATTTTCTGAGGTAGATACTCTCTTTTAGATAAGCCATCTGGAGTATATTGTCTGAAAGGGATTGTAGGTAGATTTCTACCCAAAAAATATGAATTTTTGCCATCCCTTTCAATTTCATGGGCATCATTCTCTCTAGGAAGAGAAAACATACGTAGGTGGGGAGAGTTTCTGTGACGGCGAAGTTTTTCTATTGTCTTTCGAAATGCTGGACAATTTGTGTGCTGACCTTTGTGTTCTGTGTCATACAGGACAATAAAATATTCTGAAGAGTTGGGCTCAGTGTTTTGAACAGAAGGAGTGGAGGAAAGTTTTCTGTCTACTGCATAAGAAGAAGTAGATGCAGAACGAGACAAGTAAGGATTTGTATCCGCAAGGGAGAATCTTGGAAACGAGGTAATATTAGGTAAATGGAAAGAACTATTCTGTATGTCAAAAGTAATGGGCTGTTTCTTTAAGGTAGCTTGTAGGGCTTCAGTATTTCTGAGTTCATCATATTTACACTCCCATTCTTGAGGATATTTAATGCCTGTCCAATCGAAGAGAACAGGTTGGGCTTTACTAGAGATATCCTTTTCCACCACGCTGAGCAGGCTCGGGGTATTATGAACTGGGGATTGGAGTGCAGGTAAAGTATCATTACCAAAGCAGACAATGACAGCAGTTTTGAGTTGTATGATCCGGGAACCATCCATCATAGCAAACCCTTGAGGAATAACATAAGCCTTTAGGAGATCATATATGTGGGGGTCAAAGAGAGTGATGATAAATTTTGGGTATATAGTCCCAAATGCAGGACCATCATGCAACGGGGTAGAAAAAACATCGATGATTGCATCGATAAAATGCATATGGAGGGTATCTACAACAACACATAAGGAGGAAACATTAAGGAAAGGTCTAACCAGAGGATTAAGACCTAACCGGATAGCACCTAAATGAACATACTTATAACCTTGCTTGCGTGCCCAATCGATCTGAGATCTTTCAAGCAGGTTTATGTGGACTGGATGATCTACATTAGTGAATGCAATGTCAACAGACGAAACACGGAAATGCTGTGCAGAAACATATTCCCAGAGTTTGAGTTTATAAATTTCTTTAGGAAGCAGAGTAGGGAGTTTCCATTCATGTGAAGGATTGAATTCGTCAACGTGAATGATGCTAGAGTCAGGATCAGAAGTACTGCAATTTGAGAAAGAGGAACGATGTTCAGCTAAACTAACAGTACCATCCTTAGCTTGCTGACAGTCTATACGGGTGTGAGCAACACTATCCATCGTTGGGTCTATCTGAAAAGGAACTATGTCTCACTAGTGGCTGGATCTATGCAGGGACTTACTCAGGAACTCTCTCTGCGGCCTTCACTGCCCTCTATCAACAACCTCTCCTTTAGCTCCTAGGAACACCACCAATCACTCAACAAGTTTCCTTGCCTACTGGATAATGCAAAGTGTCTACAACAAGCCAACAAAATAGAAAATGACATGTAAGTCTAGGGAGAACTTACAGGGAATGCTTCTCAAAATGTTTGCAAAATAGGTGAAAAGCTAGATCACGATCTCTGACCATCTGTTGATAGTTCTCGTAACAATCCAAGTCACTTTCAAGATGAATCATTAACCACAATAGAAACTTCTCTGCGTGTGCTGGACGATCTATCACCAATACTCTGTAATTATTTCGAACCATGTGCAAGATGAAATATTTTGTGCTGGCTCTGATACCAAGGAGCAGGATCGACACACAAACTCAGACTTGCTCTCGGATATTTATGTTATCTTCGACAATTGATATTACTTCTTTTAACAGAAGGTAGGAAATACAATATATCAACACAATGCAAATAGCAATGACCAATGGGATTATAGTGAACAGTAACATGAATAGTATATCTGCAGAGCCGAGTAACAGTATGATGCAGGGCCGAGTAACAATATGATTATAGAACTGAATGAACAGTATGATTACAGACTCGATAAACAGCCGATTGTCTTCGGAGTGTGAAGATCAGCACGGCATCATATTTACACTCCCATTCATGAGGATATTTAATGCCTGTCCAATTGAAGAGAACAGGTTGGGCTTTACTTGAGATATCCTTTTCCACCACGCTGAGCAGGCGTGGGGTATTATGAACTAGGGATTGGAATGCAGGTAAAGTATCATTACCAAAGCAGATAATGACAGCAGCTTTGAGTTGTATGATCCGGGAACCATCCATCATAGCAAACCCTTGAGGAAGAACATAAGCCTTCAGGAGATCATATATGTGGGGGTCAAAGAGACTCACGCTAAATTTTGGGTATATAGTCCCAAATGCAGGACCATCATGCAACGGGGTAGCAAAACCACCGATGATGGCGAGTATCTACAGCAACACATAAGGAGGAAATATTAAGGAAAGGTCTAACCAGAGGATTAAGACCTAACCGGATAGCACCTAAATGAACATACTTATAACCTTGCTTGCGTGCCCAATCGATCTGAGATCTTTCAAGCAGGTTTATGTGGACTAGTTGATCTACATTAGTGAATGCAATATCAACGGACGAAACAGAGAAATGCTGTGCAGATACATATTCCCAGAGTTTGAGTTTATAAATTTATTTAGGAAGCAGAGTAGGGAGTTTCCATTCATGTGAAGGATTGAATTCATCAATGTGAATGATGCTAGAGTCAGAATCAGAAGTACTGCAATTTGAGAAAGAGGAATGACGTTCAGCTAAACTAACAGTACCATCCTCAGCTTGCTGACAGTCTAGACGGGTGTGAGCAACACTATCCATCGTTGGGTCCATCTGAAAAGGAACTATGTCTAACTAGCGGCTGGATCTATGCAGGGACTTACTCAGGCACTCTCTCTATGGCCTTCAAAGCCCTCTATCAACAACCTCTCTTTTAGCTCCTAGGAACACCACCGATCACTCAACAAGTTTCCTTGCCTACTGGATAATGCAAAGTGTCTACAACAAGCCAACAAAATAGAAAATGACATGTAAGTCTAGGGAGAACTTATAGGGAATGCTTCTCAAAATGTTTGCAGAATAGGTGAAAATCTAGATCACGATCTCTGACCATCTGTTGGTAGTTCTCATAACAATCCAAGTCACTTTCAGGATGAATCATTAACCACAATAGAAACTTCTCTGCATGTGTTGGACGATCTATCGCCAATACTTTGTAATTATTTCGAACCATGGGCAATATGAAAAATTTTGTGTTGGCTCTGATACCAAGGAGAAGGATTGACACACAACTTACATTTGCTCAGGGATATTTATGTTATCTTCGACAATTGATATTACTTCTTTTAACAGAATGCGGGAAATACAATATATCAACAAAATGCAAATAGCAATGACCAATGGGATTATAGTGAACAGTAACATGAATAGTATATTTGCAGAGAAGAGTAACAGTATGATGCAGGGCCGAGTAACAGTATGATTACAGAGCCGAATAAACAGTATGATCAGAGACTCGATAAACAACCGATTGTCTTTGGAGTGCGAAGATCAGCATGGCAATATTATAACAGACGAGCCTAAGCAGTTTCTGATACCAGTTGATCACACGAAGTGCAGAGGGAGAGCATACGCTACTTGGTCATTTACAAACTCATTACACTTGAGATAACTTCTTTTGATCCCAACTAATCACACTGAGGCACATAGGGAGAGCATACACAGCGCTCGACACTCACAGAATGCAACCTAAAGCCGAGCGGACTACTTGCTCAGACTGACACACTAAGAACTTGCAGAGCTCTAAGACTCGAGATGTGATCTCCAAATATGATGATCAACAATGAGCCCGAGGGGTTTATTTATAGCATCCAAGCTGGTGTAGCCGGTAGACACTGACTGGAACTAACCAGTCATAAAGAGATCCGGTAGCCAAAACCTACACTAACCAGTCATAACCGAATCATCGGGGTGGAAAGTGGGGACTACCACTTCCATTATCTCGTCCCTTAATTGGATAGTGGCATTACAGGGACCTGAAGAATCATCATGACAGATCGACAAATAGACAGAATAAACAAAGTGGAGCATAGCTGGCCCATGACAGCATCTAATTACTATTTACACAGCGGAGCTTTCATCCGGCCCGCGACGGAAACACTGTGGGACAATCCTGGCCCACTCAGGATTCATAAGGCCCACGACTGCTTTCAGTCATATAAGTATCGGCCTTGAAGATACTCCCAAATGTTGTCATCAAGGGAGTCATCACCTTGAGCATCTTCGATAGGAGAATCTATAGCATCAATATCCGGAGGAAGCAGATATAGCCAAGGAGAGAAACAACACTGTATATCAGAACCGTGAAAGACTTCTAGCGGTTCGCAAATGAACTCTCCATGGAAATGTGACTCAACTCTGAACTCAAGAGGAATGTCATGAATGGTAACTCATGACTCTATGTGGTATCCTTCTACATTTCTTCATATTACCTTTTGCTGTACATACATACGGTGCTCAAGTGGTTTGTAAGAACCTCCTTCAAAATGAAGCTTGAATTTAAACCAAAGTTCCCTTTGGTGAGCAATTTCGAGATCAGCTTTAAGATGAAGGATAAAATTTGCTTTGCGGTTTTCCCAATCAGTTCTAGGGCAGAAATTATCAAGGAAAACATCCGTCCATCCCGACCATTTGGCATTTGCTTTTAGATTAGCTGGGTCGGCGAAGATTACAACAGTATCATTTTCTCTACAGCATTGTAAGATGAGATTGTAGGATGTCCATGTAAGATTACCTGCGCAGAGATCAATATACCAGAGATTATCAGTATCATCGTAGTTTGTCCACACCTCTGGGCAGTCTCAGAGTTTGCCTGTGGCATCTGGAAAACTAAAGAAAGCTTCTTTGTCCCAACGTTCAATAATTGTCAGCTTCAAGGGAGAAGACTGGATATTCTGTATCATGGTCAATTGCAGAAACCTTTTAGCTTCATCAGCTGAAGCATATTCCAGAGACTCAATACAAACATTCCTGGGTAAGGTTCCATCCCAGGGAAGGATAAATAATCCTTCTTTTTGCAGCAACCCTTCATGGGTCTTTGGCTTCTGTGCTGCATCCTTTTCTGATTCCCTTTCTCTTCTCATTCGTCTTCTGGCAGGACCAGAACTAGATTCTCTTGGATCAAACACGTTTAATGCAGGTTGAATATTTTTCAAATATTCTGCTGACTCCCTGGTCAACATATCAGCAAGGCAGTTAAGATAGCCAGGTTTATATACAATTTCATAATCAAAATTTGACAACCATATAAACCATTTTAAAATGCGACTATTATTTTCTGCCATCACATTTTCATTCTTTAGCATCCCAGGCATTATTTTTAAATCAGTTCTGATAATGAATTTCACAGGTTTGAGGAAGAGAATGAAATGTTGTACAGTCTTCTTGACTGCCAATATTTGTTTATGGCTAGAGGGATAATTAAGTTCAGCTTTCTTGAAGGCTCCCGAACCATAGCCATAGATATGTTCTTTCTGATCAATTGCTTCGAGTAAGACTCCACCCCATGTATGGGCAGATGCATCTATTTCAATGATCAGATTGCCTTTTCCTGAAGGAAACATTAATGTTGGCAGCTTCATAACTTTCTCTTTTATCCGTTTTACAGCTGCAGTCATTTCACAAGACCAGGCAGGCGGATTTTTTCTTAATCTGCGTTGGAGCAGAACAATGTCAGCAGCCTGTCCTTGATAGAATGGTCTGATGTAATTGAGCGGACCAAGAAATCTCTGAAGTTGTGTTTTGTCAGTGATTTCATTAGGAAATTTCTTGAAGCTCTGAAGTACATGGTTTTGCAATACAACCATTCCTTTATTAATCTTCAATCCGAGAAATTCTATCTCGGTTTTTCCTACCTCCATTTTGGGTTCAGAGAGAACCAACCCATGTTTATATACCAGATCATAAAATATTTGCAGATGCTTGAGATGCTCCTGCAGGCTGTGGGAACAGATTAGTATATCATCTATAAAAACCAATATCCATGGATACTCTCTGAATATATCTTCCATCCGTTTTTGGAATTTAGATGGAGCGTTATTGATTCCAAAAGGGAGAAGTTTCCACTGGTACAAACCATATGGAACTGTAAATGTAGTTTTGAATCTATCCTTAGCTTCAATACCAATCTGATAAAACCAGACTTGAGATCAAACTTACTAAATATAGTACATCCTGTTATGCGCTGCAATAAACTGGCTTTATCAGGCAAAGGATACCTGACTTTCTAGAGAACAGCATTTAGTGGTTTGAAGTTAACCACTAACCTCGGTGTACCTCTCTTTTGTTCTAAATATTTATTGACCACGAAGGTGCAGCATGGCCAAGGAATTTTGGAAGGTTGAATAAGCCCTTTTTCTAATAACTATGCAATCTCCTTTTCACAGAATGCTCTTTCTCAAGGAGTCATAACTCTTGCAGAAGCCTTCATAGGTTTGATCTTCTGGAGCAGATCATAGGGTAATGACAAGAAATACTTTTCGTGCTTCCAGAATGCATTGGGGCTGTCAGAACAACAATATTTTTTAAGCTTTTCAGAAATATCTTTTAACATCTTTTCATCGTGCATTTCTGAATAAGCTATTGCTCTTTCCATCTTTGCTAGTCGAGGAATACTAGCATATTCTGGCTCTATCACTCTCTGGCACTTGACTTCATTGTTGAATGATAAAGGTAGAATTACCTTTCTTCTGTGAATGTAACATGTAAAAGTCATCTTATCATGATCTACCATATAGGGACTGACTTGGTGTAGAAAATCAGAACCTAATAGGCAGTCATCTTTTAACTCATCGAGTCTGTAGAAGGTTAGCTTCCTCTGAGCTTTCCCAAATACTACTGGAACAATTTCAGCTTTTCCCTTAATGGGTACTAGGGTACCGTGGATTGCAGTTCCACTGCCAAAAGTTTTCTCCCAGTAATAAAAGGGTAGTGCATAACCTTTAGCGATATTGACCTGACATCCGGATTCAATCTGACAGGAAAGAGTGTATGGCTTGAATTCATCTAAATCAAACTGAACTCGTATATACAGCTTTCGACCAGACATTAGAAACATACTTGGCTGAGTATTTACAGTCAGATTAGGCTCTTAAGGATTATCTACAATTTCTATTTCTCTATCAAGAGCTCCCTTTATGAATTTATTTACTTCTTCCTCTGAAGAATGTTCTTCTTCAACATCTAAGACATTTATGTGATCTCAGAGCTCGCTAACTTCTGTACAAAGCTGCTTTATCTGCTGCTGCTTGTCTTTAAGCATTGCTCTCAGAGTTTCTCTGGTCAAGAGTCTATATTCCTGTCTACTCTCATGTTTATCAGGATACTTTCTATAGATAGTTGCTGGCTCACTGAAGCTAACAACTTTGGGAATAGGGCTCTCAATAGGCTTCTCAAGCAACTTTTGTTTTCCTTTAAGCTATGCAAGCAACAAAGTTTTTTCTTCTCTTAGCTAGCCTCTTAGTTGGTACTGATATGGATGGGTCTCAGCAAGAGATAAATCAATAGCACCGATCTCCTTCTCTATGTCTAACTGTTTTGAAAAGGAAAGCATGTACAAAGAAAAGTCAAACTCAGGAGGCTGATAGGTATGTACAGATGAAATGGAATGAGTAGGGGAACTGGGTAAATTACAGCCCCCCAAATTTGGAGCCTTGGAAGCATCAGTATCGGTATCAGAAGGATATTCAGAAGAACTGGCTGAAGAGGGGCCAAATTTATTAAACTCAGGAAGGTCATCAGAATCAGATTCAACAGAAGGATCATCAGACTCAGAGGGAAGATATAGATATTCACTGGTAGGAGGATGATCAGAAGAAGAATAGTGCCACCATTGGGGATGGATAGAGGCACAAAAAGCAGCAAGTCTAGGTTTATTTTTCTTCTTAGGGCATTTGTTTGCCTAGTGTCCTTTGGCACCGCAAAGGAAATAGGATTCCTTGTCAGCAGGTTTCCTACATTTCTTGATATACGGTTTCCTTCTAGGAGGCGGTCTTTGTGATTTGTAGCACTTTTGTTTAGGCCGATTCTGGGAATACTTCTGTAGTTTCTCTGGATAGTGATATCTTGGATCACTTGTAAAGAAATTATTTTTCTTGTGCTTGTTCTGGCCTTGACATTGACATTTCTGATTTAAGTGTGCTCTATTATGAGCTCCACATCCCCAATCTGGCATTTGGGCAACCTTCTTGCAGAACGAAGGCATGAACATATTCTGATGTCTTTTAAAATCTTTATCAATCCGCTTCGAGAGGCAATGCTCTTGCCAAGTTTATTTGATATGGTGATGAAGCTGAGCGATTGATAAATTTTGATAGTTGAGATTCTTATCTTTCATATATTTTTCAACGGCATTCGGAACATGACCTGGAAAGCTTCTCAGGTAATGTTTTAAGTATGCTGGATCACTTGCTTTGCCTGCTCTTATTAGTAGCTTCTGCATATAGCAGAAATACTCATATGCAAGTGACAAGTCACAAATCCTAGCAGACATATAAAGTGATGCAAGATGATCTGCGTCATCTTCATCATCAACACCATGGAATTGTGTGGCTAGTGCTTTGAGAAGTTGCTGATCTGCATCATCATCATTTAGAATCTCATCTCTTGCCTCTTGTGTTAACCATCTCCACCATTCGTTTGCTAATCCAGTTAGTCCTGTGACTAATAGAGTAGCAATCTGCTGTCCTGACAGTTCAGGATTTTGATCCTTTTTAGATAATGTCCAGTGGAATAAAAGATTTAAGGAATCATGTATAGCATCTCTGGACTGGCAATCAATATTTACAATGGGATGCTTAGGCATCTGCTAAATAATATTATTAAAGGTATGGGTACTGAAACTCAGAGAAATTCTAGGGTGGTTCGTAGCTTCTCTCATATGGGTATCAAATTCAGGCTCAGATTTAACTCTAGAAGAAGATCCTTTAACTTGAGTACTTAACATTCTTAAGTCTATAGTGTCTGAAACAGGCTGTAATGTCTTAGGCTGTTCAGAACTAGCAATAGTCTCTATGGTGTCTGAAACAGGCTGTGATGTCACAGGCTGTTCAGAACTAGCAATAGTCTCTAGAATTGGCTTAGGTTCTGGAATTGGAGGGCTAGGGACAACAGTCTCTAGAACTGGCTCAGGTTCTGGAATTGGAGGGCTAGGGACAACAGTCTCTAGAACTGGCTCAGGTTCTAGAATTGGAGGGCTAGGGACAAGACTTAAGATTTTCTATATGGACTTCTTAGATATACAAGGAGGGAGTCCTTCAATAGCAGTTACCCATCTATGCAAAGAACGGAATTCCTTTTCAGATCTACCAAAATCAAATTCTAGTTTCTCATTTGCATTTTCAGCACTCATCATCCCAAATGACATGCTGCGTTATAGATTATCCTTTGTATCTTTTCTCTTATAACCTTTAGTGGCTAATGCTAAAATGGCAGGGCTCGGTTTAACAACCTTGGATCCCAATTTTGAAGCTCAGTTTTGTAACTCCTCCATCTTATCTAGGTGAGTAAGAATGTTTTCAGAAGCTCTTGTGATCATATTTTTAACGACTTCTGAGTCAACAAGTAAATTCTTAACAAGCTCCAGCTTCTTGCTCACTTCGGCTATTCTTTCTTTTTCTTCCTGCATGCTAGCCTTAAGGCTCAGAATGTCCTGGGCCATATCATGCATATTTTTGGCAGTTAAAATATGCTGTAGGTTTCCCCAATTGATTAATCTAACTTCGTTAGATGGTGTTTCACCAACTTCTACTATTTTCTGAGGTAGATACTCTCTTTTAGACAAGCCATCTGGAGTATATTGTCTGAAAGGAATTGTAGGTAGATTTCTACCCGAAAAATATGACTTTTTGCCATCCCTTTCCATTTCATGGGCATCATTCTCTCTAGGAAGAGAAAACATACCTAGGTGGGGAGAGTTTCAGTGACGCCAGAATTTTTCTATTGTCTTTCGACATGCTGGACAATCTGTGTGCTGACCTTTGTGTTCTGTGTCATACAGGCCAGTAAAATATTCTGAAGAGTTGGGCTCAGTGTTTTGAACAAAAGGAGTGGAAGAAAGTTTTCTGTCGACTGCATAAGAAGAAGTAGATGTAGAATGAGACAAGGAAGGATTTGTATCCGCAAGGGAGAATCTTGGAAACGGGGTAATATTAGGTAACCGAAAAGAACTGTTCTGTCTGTCAAAATTAATGGGCTGTTTCTTTAAGGCAGCTTGTAGGGCTTCAGTATTTCTGAGTTCATCATATTTACACTCCATTCTTGAGGATATTTAATGCCTGTCCAATCGAAGAGAACAGGTTGGGCTTTACTTGGAATTGTCGAAGATAACATAAATATCCCAGAGCAAGTCTGATTTTGTGTGTCGATCCTGCTCCTTGGTATCAGAGCCAGCACAAAATATTTCATCTTGCACATGGTTCGAAATAATTACAGAGTATTGGCGATAGATCGTCCAGCACACGCAGAGAATTTTCTATTGTGGTTGATGATTCATCCTGAAAGTGACTTGGATTGTTACGAAAACTATCAACAGATGGTCAGAGATCGTGATCTAGCTTTTCACCTATTCTGCAAACATTTTTAGAAGCATTCCCTGTAAGTTCTCCCTATACTTACATGTCATTTTTTGTTTTGTTGGCTTGTTGTAGACACTTTGCATTATCTAGTAGGAAAGGAAACTTGTTGAGTGATCGGTGGTGTTCCTAGGAGCTAAAAGAGAGGTTGTTGATAGAGGGCAGTGAAGGCCGTAGAGAGAGTTCCTGAGTAAGTCCTTGCATAGATCTAGCCGCTAGTGAGACCTAGTTCCTTTTCAGATGGACCCAACGATGGATAGTGTTTCCCACACCCGTCTAGACTGTCAGCAAGCTGAGGATGGTACTGTTAGTTTAGCTGAACATCATTCCTCTTTCTTAAATTGCGGTACTTCTGATCCTGAATCTAGCATCATTCACGTTGATGAATTCAATCCTTCACATGAATGGAAACTCCCTACTCTGCTTCCTAAAGAAATTTATAAACTCAAACTCTGGGAATATGTTTCTGCACAGCATTTCTGTGTTTCATCCATTGACATTGCATTCACTAATGTAGATCAGCCATTCCACATAAACTTGCTTGAAGGATCTCAGATCGATTGGGCATGCAAGCAAGGTTATAAGTATGTTCATTTAGGTGCTATCCGGTTAGGTCTTAATCCTCTGGTTAGACCTTTCCTTAATGTTTCCTCCTTATGTGTTGCTGTAGCTACTCGCCATATGCATTTTGCTGATGCAATCATTGGTGGTTTTGCTACCCCGTTGCATGATGGTCCTGCATTTGGGACTATATACCCAAAATTTAGCGTGAGTCTCTTTGACCCCCACATATATGATCTCCTGAAGGCTTATGTTCTTCCTCAAGGCTTTGCTATGATGGATGGTTCCCGGATCATACAACTCAAAGCTGTTGTCATTTTCCGCTTTGGTAATGATACTTTACCTGCACTCCAATCCCCAGTTCATAATACCCCGCGCCTGCTCAGCGTGGTGGAAAAGGATATCTCTAGTAAATCCCAACCTGTTCTCTTCGATTGGATAGGCATTAAATATCCTCAAGAATGGGAGTGTAAATATGATGAACTCAGAAATACTGAAGCTTTACAAGCTGCCTTAAAGAAACATCCCATTACTTTTGACAGACAGAACAGTTCTTTCCGGTTACCTAATATTACCCCGTTTCCAAGATTCTCCCTTGCGGATACAAATCCTTCCTTGTCTCATTCTGCATCTACTTCTTCTTATGCAGTAGACAGAAAACTTTCCTCCACTCCTTCTGTTCAAAACACTAAGCCCAACTCTTCAGAATCTTTTACTGGCCTGTATGACACAAAACACAAAGGTCGGCACACAGATTGTTCAACATGACGAAAGACAATAGAAAAACTCTGGTGTCACAGAAACTCTCCCAACCTAGGTATGTTTTCTTTTCCTAGAGAGAATGATGCCCATGAAATGGAAAGGGATGGAAAAAAGTCATATTTTATGGGTATAAATCTACCTACAATCCCTTTCAGACAATATACTCCAGATGGCTTGTCTAAAAGAGAGTATCTACCTCAGAAAACGGTAGAAGTTGGTGAAACACCATATGACGAAGTCAGATTGAGCAATTGGGGAAACCTGCAGCATATTTTAACTGCCAAAAATATGGATGATATGGCCCAGGACATTCTGAGCCTTAGACTAGCATGCAGGAAGAAAAATAAAGAATAGCCGAAATGAGTGAGAAGATGGAGCTTGTTAAGCATTTACTTGCTGACTCAGAATCCGTTAAAAAGATGATCACAAGAGATTCTAAAAACATTCTTACTCGCCTAGATAAGATGGAGGAGTTACAAAACCGAGCTTCAAAATTGGGATCCAAGGTTGTTAAACCGAGCCCTGCCATTTTAGCATTCGCCACTGAAGGTTATAAGAGAAAAGATACAAAGTCTAAGCTAGAACGCAGCATGTCATTTGGGATGATGAGTGCTGAAAATACAAATGAGAAACCAGAATTTGATTTGGTAGATCTGAAAAGCAATTCTGTTCTTTGCACAGATGGGTAACTGCTATTAAAGGACTCCCTCCTTGTATATCCGAGAAGAACATACATAAAATCTTAAGTCTTGTCCCTATCCCTCCAATTCCAGAACCTGAGCCAATTCTAGAGACTATTGCTAGTTCTGAACAGCCTGCGACATCACAGCCTGTTTCAGACACCATAGAGACTGTTGCTAGTTTTGAACATCCTGAGACATTACAGCCTGTTTCAGACACCATAGACTTAAGAATGTTAAGTACACAAGTTAAAGGGTCTTCTTCTGGAGTTAAATCTGAGCCTGAATTTGATACCCATATGAGAGAAGCTACGAACCACCCTAGAATTCCTCTAAGTTTCAGTACCCATACCTTTAATAATATTATTTCCCAGATGCCTGAGCATCCCATTGTTAATATTGATTGCCAGTCCAGAGATGCTATACATGATTCCTTAAATCTTTTATTCCACTGGACATTATCTAAAAAGGCTCAAAATCTTGAACTGTCAGGACAACAGACTGCTACTCTATTAGTCACAGGACTAACTAGATTAGCAAACGAATGGTGGAGATGGTTAACACAAGAGGCAAGATATGAGATTCTAAATGCTAATGATGCAGATCAGCAACTTCTAAAAGCACTAGCCACACAATTCCATGGTGGTGATGATGAAGATGATGCAGATCATCTTGCATCACTTTATATGTCTGCTAGGCTTTGTGACTTGTCACTTGCAGATGAGTATTTCTGCTATATGCAGAAGCTGCTAATAAGAGCAGGCAAAGCAAGTGATCCGGCATACTTAAAACATTACCTGAGAAGCTTTCCAGGTCATGTTCCGGATGCCATTGAAAAATATATGAAAGATAAGAATCTCAACTATCAGAATTTATCAATCGCTCAGCTTCATCACCATATCAAGGAAACTTGGCAAGAGCATTGCCTCTCGAAGTAGATTGATAAATTTTTTAAAAGACATCAGAATATGTTCACGCCTTCATTTTGCAAGAAGGTTGCCCAAATGCCAGATTGGGGATGTGGAGCTCATAATAGAGCACACTTAAATTAGAAATGTCAATGTAAAGGCCAACACAAGCACAAGAAAAAGAATTTCTTTACAAGTGATCCTAGATATCACTGTCCGGAGAAACTATAGAAATTTTCCCGGAATCGGCCTAAACAAAAGCGCTACAAATCACAAAGACTGCCTCCTAGAAGGAAACCGTATATCAAGAAACACATGAAACCTGCTGACAAGGAATCTTGTTTCCTTTGCTGTGCCAAAGGCCACTAGGCAAACAAATTCCCTAAGAGGAAAAATAAACCAAGACTTGCTGCTTTTTGTGACTCTATCCAGCCCCAATGGTGGCGCTATTCTTCTTCTAATCATCCTCCTACCGGTGAATATCTCTATCTTCCCTCTGAGTCTGATGATCCTTCTGAATCTGATTCTGATGACCTTCCTGAGTTTAATAAATTTGGCCCCTCTTCAACTAGTTCTTCTGAATCTCCTTCTGATACCGATACTGATGCTTTCGAGGCTCCAAATTTGGGGGGGGTGTAATCTACCCAGTTCCCCTACTCATTCCATTTCATCTGTACATACCTATCAGCCTCCTGAGTTTGACTTTTCTTTGTACATGCTTTCCTTTTCAAAACAGTTAGACATAGAGAAGCAGATAGCTGCTATTGATTTATCTCTTGCTGAGACCCAGCCATATCAGTACCAACTAAGAGGCCAGCTAAGAGAAGAAAAATCTTTGTTGCTTGCACAGCTTAAAGGAAAACAAAAGTTGCTTGAGAAGCCTACTGAGAGCCCTGTTCCCAAAGCTGTTAGCTTTAGTGAGCCAGCAACTGTCTATAGAAAGTATCCTAATAAACATGAGAGTAGACACGAATATAGACTCTCAACTAGAGAAACTCTGAGAGCCATGATTAAAGACAAGCAGTAGCAGATAAAGCAGCTTTGTACAGAAGTTAGCGAGCTCCGAGATCACATAAAGATCTTAGACGCTGAAGAAGAACATTCTTCAGAGGAAGAAGTAAATAAATTCATAAAGGGAGCTCTTGATAGAGAAATAGAAATTGTAGAAGAGCCTGATCTGACTGTAAATACTCAGCCGAGTATGTTTCTAATGTCTGGTCCAAAGCTGTATACACGAGTTTAGTTTGATTTAGAAGAATTCCAGCCATACACTCTTTCCTATCAGATTGACTCCGGATGTTAGGTCAATCTCGCTAAAGGTTCTGCAATACCCTTTTATTACTGGGAGAAAACTTTTGGCAGTGGAACTGCAATCCACGGTACCCCAGTACCCATTAAGGGAAAAGCTGAAATTGTTCCAGTAGTATTCGGGAAATCTCAGATCAAGCTAACCTTCTACAGACTGGATGAGTTAAAAGATGACTGCCTATTAGGTTCTGATTTTCTACACCAAGTCATCCCTATACAGTAGATCATGATAAGATGAATTTTACATGTTACATTCACAGAAGAAAGGTAATTCTACCTTTATCATTCAATAGTGAAGTCAAGTGCCAGAGAGTGATAGAACCAGAAGATGCTAGTATTCCTCGACTAGCAAAGATGGAAAGAGAAATAGCTTATTCAGAAACACATGGCGAAAAGATGTTAAAAGAGATTTCTTAAAAGCTTAAAAAAGATTGTTGTTCTGACAGCCCCAATGCATTCTGGATGCGTGAAAAGTATTTCGTGTCATTACCCTATGATCCGCTCCAGAAGATCAAACCTATGAATGCTTCTGCAAGAGTTATGACTCCTTTAGAAAGAGCATTCTGCGAATAGGAGATTGCAGAGTTATTAGAAAAAGGACTTATTGAACCTTCCAAAAGTCCTTGGGCATGCCGTGCCTTCGTGGTCAATAAACATTCAGAACAAAAGAGAGGTAAACCAAGGTTAGTGATTAACTTCAAACCACTAAATGTTGTTCTCTAGAAAGTCAGGTATCCTTTGCCTGATAAAGCCAGTTTATTGTAATGGATAAGAGGATGTACTATATTTAGTAAGTTTGATCTCAAGTCTGGTTTTTATCAGATTGGTATTGAAGCTAAGGATAGATTCAAAACTACAGTTATAGTTCCACATGGTTTGTACCAGTGGAAAGTTCTCCCTTTTGGAATCAATAACGCTCCATCTGAATTCCAAAAACGGATGGAAGATATATTCAGAGAGTATCCATGGATATTGGTTTTTATAGATGATATACTAATCTATTCCCACAGCCTACAGGATCATCTCAAGCATCTGCAAATCTTTTATGATCTGGTATATAAACATGGGTTGGTTCTCTCATTGTTGATCATCATATTCGGAGATCACATCCGGAGTCTTAGAGATCTGCAAGTTCTTAGTGTGTCATTCTGAGCAAGTAGTCCTCTCGGCTTTAGGTTGCATTCTCTGAGTGTCAAGCGCTGTGTATGCTCTCCCTCTGCGCCTCAGTACGATCAGCTGGGATCAAAAGAAGTGATCTCAAGTGTAATGAGTCTATAAACGACCAAGTAGCATATGCTCTCCCTTTGCACTTCGTGTGATCAGCTGGGATCAGAAATTGCTTAGGCTCGTCTGTTATAGTATTGCCGTGCTGATCTTCACACTCCGAAGACAATCGGCTGTTTATAGATTTTGTAATCATACTTTTACTTGGCCCTGCATACTGTTACTCGGCCCTGCATCATACTGTTACTCGGCCCTGCATCATACTGTTACTCGGCTCTGCAAATATACTATTCTTGTTACTGTTCACTATAATACCATTGGTCATTGCTATTTGCATTGTGTTGATATATTGTATTTCCCACATTTTGTTAAAAGAAGTAATATCAATTTCTTTTCACCAAGACATGCATTATTTTCATGTCAACAATGGGATAATCCCATATATACTTTTAATAGTTATCCTCAACATGTCAAGTTTTGGTAGAGTGAACGGTTGAGAGGAGTTGAGAGTAAATGGTCCAAGATCAAAAATCTGCATTTCATGGGAAGCCATATCTAAATGTAACCATGTTAAGGGTTGGTGCGGTCCACGACCCATGTCGTTTTGATGGCTTAGATGCACCGCTTTTAATATATTGTGGTTTTTGATAAAAAATCTCATCTAGCAAGTCACATGACATAAAAGAAAATTCATCCTCAAAAATGAAGTTGACCAAAATTACCTTCCTGCTTTTTAATATTACGGAATAGTCAACCTACATAATTCCTTCTCATTTAAAATAATTTATAGATATATAATGATTCAACTTAAAACCTTATAATGAGGATATATAGTTCAATATAATTAATATAATCTTCCAAACCATTTTGATGGTGTCGTGTTGAGTAAAATTACCACCTCATAAATTTACCATTTTTTTATCATTATAAGTGTATTTTATACCCCTTACAAAGATTAAGTTGGACTCGAGAACTTGGATTAAATTTTTGGGTTAGACTCAAGAATGACTATTCCTTCACTGTAAAAGGTTATTTCTCATCGATTGAAGTGAATAATTTGATATGTCAATGTGATGATGTTGTAGAATCTTGTCTGAAAAGGATAAGGACTTGCGTGTTAAGTCAAATTCTCATGTGTTAAGGTAGAGCTCCAGTGTAGAGGTAATGTGTTGCATGTTGAATCATTAATGTTGTGTGATGTATTACTACAATGGTTATTCAAGATGGATAAATTTATTAAGTCTTATTTAGAGACTGACCACCTCTAGAGTGAATTACTTTAGCATATGACCACTTGGAATGAAAGAAATATAATATGATCATGACATTAAACAAATCTTCTTGGTATAATCTAACGTGATAGATAAATTAAAGTTAACACATATGGATCATGCACAAAAGATAACATATAAAGATAAAATGCATAGAGAAAAAAGTGAATTAAAAAATTCTTATGAGAAGAATTCAGTCAATTACAGAAAAGTCTATTTGTTAAGCTTCAGTTAAATTAGCAATGTATTCCTGAGTTAATTAAAGGAGAATTTATCGTAGTTCTCAAAGATAGACAAAACATCTCGTATCCAAATCATCTCTTTTGTCCTACACAAAACAAAACAAAAATCTTTAGATGTATAAAACCTACATTCTTTCATTATAGGAGTAAGCCAAAATATTTTCACATCATTAAGACAACCTGCAGCTTCTACTATGCAAAAATTGCATGGGAGCACACTCAATGCATTACATATATGCACAGTTAACCTGCATTGTACCGCTAAAGGGAGAACTTCGTTAGTGCACCTCTCTTGCTTCATGAACTTATCATCTCAACATGAGAACACACACACACACACACACACACACACACACACATATATATATATATGTAAGGACCCATTACAACCAAAAAGCCTGCTACATCAGTGTTAAATTTTCATATGCTTAGATAGATCATTAGTATTTCATTTTGAATTCATAACAAAAGCATATAAACAGGATCACTGAAATATAGACAAGCACAACCATACAAAAGGAACACAAAGATTTATCCTAGGAAAACCCTAAAGGGAAAAACCTAGCAAAAGCTTCCTCAATATAGATGCCCCAAAAAGAAGGTAAAAGGTAAAACCAACAAGGAGATCAAAGCCTGGTCCTCCTCCTTCTCCAGCTACTCTTCTCTTCTCCACTAATGCACTACACAAGTGAGAGTGTGTGTGTCTCAAATGAGGAGCACCACACCTCTATTTATATTCATTCGTTCACTTTAACTAACTCATTCGACATGTAGGCTCGAGTTAAATCATGTAGGCTCGAGCTACACATGTAGGCTCAAGTAACCACACTGGGGTGCTAATGACCCACCTTTACAATTGGAGGGGACTACCTCATGACTCTTATTAGTTCTTTCAATTATAAGCATCGAGGTACAAATTAATACAAGTGGTTCTCCCGGTAGGACCATCGGGGACCATGAAAGATACATATAGAATATTCTTCGAAGTTACAATATTTCAACACTCCCCCTTAACGAGAAGGGTATTCTACAACAACATCAACAACAAAAATAGTAGGAGAGAGATAGAGGACATCATCAACATCAGCAGGGCAACACATCTATAAATCATTGGAATATTTTCAACATCATGTTGTCTTCATCTTCAATCTTCATTCTTTAGTAACAACAACACTCTGACAGTTTTGATCAGCAACAACTTCTTCAGTATTTTGACTTCTCGAATAGCATCATCATCATCATCATATTCTGATCTTATGATTAGCAACATCACCATCAACAATTTGACCTTTCGATCAGCATCAACATCTTCAATACTTTGACCTCTCAATCAGCAACAACTTCATCAACATCTTTAGTACTTTGATCTTTCGATCAGCAACATCTTCAGTATTTTGACCTTTCGATTAGCAACAACTTCAGAAACATCTTCAGTACTTTGACCTTTTGATCAGAAACATCTTCAACACTTTAACCTTTCGATCAGCAGCATCTTTCGACAACATCCTCAGTATTTTGACCTTTCGATCAGCAACAACTTCAACAACATCTTC
>LPNX010217862.1:32268-90012 GCA_001517045.1 Pseudotsuga menziesii | reverse complement strand
TCATTTTTGTCTTATTTGCCTAGTTTCATGATTCCACCTTATGCAAGTTGTCATTTTCCTATCCATAGTGGTCAAACTTGCCTATTTTGACTCATGTAGCACCTAGGAAACCTCAAGGAATCAATTCTACTTTATTCCTGGCCTCCTAGGTGCCCTTCTGCTTTTTATGCTTTATTTCCTGCTTTTTCAGTGCTTTAAGGCAATTGGGAAAGTTTGACTAGGTGAGGTTAACTAGTTTTTTGTCCTCCACATCCTCCACTCTTTTCTCCTATGAAAAGCATTTATGAGTTCTCCTTCCATCACCTTTTAGCTTTCCTAAGTGCTTTTGCCAATTCGTGAGCTCCTTAGCTGATTTGGAAACTACTTTATGCACCTATGGGGGAATTGCTTAATTTTAGTAAGCCTGCTTTTGACTAGATTCGAATTGCCTCCTCATGCATTCGAATCCCTTATGTAATTATTTAATGTAGCAGCCTATGTTTTTATAGGGTTGGCTATTGTACACTAAGTTAATACAGTTTAGTGTTCAACTCCATATTCAGTCTCTTTTGTGAGTGATTTTGCACGTACAATTGATAATTGTTGTGAGTAAAATTGTTCTATCACTGGGTTCAATTTCCACAATATAGAATATTCTTCGAAGTTACAATATTTCAACAATCAGGACCTTTTACATTCCAGGTCAATATCAAGGACTTATTACATCTAAACAACCTACATACATGATATTTTCCATTTAGATAATCTTTGGGGTGTATTATATCCAAGTAACCTACGTACCATGTCAAGTCTCATTTTACACTTAGAAAACCCACAAGACTAATTACATTCGAGTAACATGTGTATTATGCCAAGACTCATATTTACACTCAAATAACCTATCACAGGACTGATTACATCCAAGAATAACCCGTGAGATTCACCAGGATTGATTACATCCAAGGACAACCTACAGGACTGATTACATTTGAGCATCGTGATTCACCAATATTTTACCCACTCGAACAACCTATCTCATTTCCCATGTGATATATTATGCATCAACTATTTCTAGCATAGAACACACATCAGGACCGATTACATCCAAGGATAAACTACGATCTTCGCTAGAACTTATCCAAGGATAACCTACAAGCTTATTACGTCTGAGAAACCTATGAATTTTTCCAGGATGTTATGCTTATACAACCTGTCTCTCTAGCTATTGTAGAACACGTCACTCCCTTTTTCGATGGATATTGATCTAGATCACACTACCTCTTTCTCTGAAGTACTCAAAATTCACTCTTTCTATAGGCTTGGTCAACACATCAACTATATGCTCCTCTATTGCCACATACTGGAGCTTCATTGCTCCTTTTTGCACCATATCCTTGATATAGTGGAACTTGATCTCGATGTGCTTCGACCTATCATGGAACATTGGTCTTTTCGACAACTTCACGTAACTTTGTTCATCGCATAGGATATAATTCATATCCAACTGGATATCAAATAAGTCAGACAATAGCATTTGCAGCCACACTACCTCGCAAATAGCTGAGAAAGAACCAACATACTTTTCCTCGGTTGTACTAAGCACCACACATGATTGCTACTTGCTGAACTAGGAGATCATGCCAGATCCCAAACTGAAGCAACAACCTGAGGTGCTCTTCTTGTCAGTGGAGCTACCTGCCGAACCTGAATCAGCATAACCATGTAGGTTAATATTCTGATTCACATCATATTTGAGCCCGTAATCCACTGTACCTTTTAGGTTCCTTGGTACATGCTTTGCATCTATCAGGTGAACATGTCTCAGGTCCATGCATGGATAATTTTAGGGGTGAATTTTAGCCCAGTGGGCTATTTTTCCATGTTTTTCTCCCAAAAAAATTCTCCATTTTGCATTTTTTGAAGCCCTGTTTCGCCCAACTTTGATGGGTTAAACCTTTTTCACCCTAAAAATCACCAAATTATTATATAAACGATATAAAATCCTTGGAAATTAAAATAGTTTTTGAAAAATTTCGCCAATCATTTTATAGCTGGCGTTTTAAAAATTTGTAATATTCGCCAACATTTATACACTTTTAAATAAGTATGGTTCCTTAAAATCATCCCTGGATCCATGAGGAATTGGATCAAGGTGTTCACCACAAATCATATGTATGGTCTCGTATTCATTAGATACATCAATGAGTGAATCATCTAATGATAAATCGATGGAAACAATATTCTTCTTCAATATTGGAACATATAGCACATCCTTCAATATCTAAGGAATTCCCAAAGGTCAATCTTGTATGAAGCTTCTCGACTCCCTTTTATGGGGTATTGGTAATCATGCCCATTTTTAACCTTGTGTGTTGACTCATGTTCAGACATATTGACGAATGATCCCTTGTATCCAATCATGTGTTTAGAAGCTCCATTATCCACAAGCCAATCATTGGTTCTGTGTGAGATAGTGCTAGTAAGTGTTGAGATTTCCACATACTACTCTTCATCTGAATCATCCTTCTCTTATCTGAATATTTGTTTGTTTGTTTATCATCTTTGAGAATATGAGCAGGCTATCTCTTTTTCCTAATGGGACAATATCTTGCAAAATGTCCCTTTTCATCACAAGTGTGTCATCGAACATTGTAAATATCAGTGGTCTTCTTTTTCTTCTCGTTTTTATTCTTGCAGTGATGAAACTTCTCCTTCTTCTTGAATTTATTCCTAGTTTGAAATGTGAGAGCTTGATCTTTAGTTGCTCCCATCTTCTCTTCTCTTGTCACGAGTCGAGATTTTTCTTGTGCAATCTCTTCTTGGAGTCTACCTAAAGAGATCAACCTCCTTATTGTAAAAATACCTTGAATGAATAAGTCCCATGGTCTAGGAAGACCATTCAAGGAATACATTACAATTTATCCTTCTTTGACATTATCTCCAACCTCTTCAAGTTGTTCTTTGATATTAGAAACCCTTATGAAGTAATATTGTACATTCTTAGAGTTGCGTATCTTCAAAATATTCAACTGGTTCCTTAAAGTCATCTTTTGGTTGATGTTCTTTCCTTCGAACATCTTTTTCAAAGCATCATATACTTCCTTCGGTGTCTTCAATGAATATACATCGAGGATGAGGTAATCCTTAATATACTCTACAATGATTCTCTTAGTATTAGACATGATTATCTTATGAGAAGCCTTAGCCTCATCTCCTTCTGGTTCTGGAACTTCTCTAGTGATGAGCTGATCCAAGTCATTTTCTTCAAGGATCAAAGAGATTATGTACTTCCATGCTCAGAATTTATTATCCCTCCAAGTTTGTCCTCAAGAAGAGTATGGTGAGTCATATTTTCAAATTAGATCCTCAAATGGAAATATCAAATATTTAGATCTTACCGATTTCAGGTGTCCAACCTGGTTCTGGAGCTTGCTAACCTAGGTTTTGTTAGAGAAACACTAATATTCCAAACATGGAGTTTGGGAATTCTGTTTGGACAAAACTATGTCCCTCCTTGAGGTGATTTTCTCAGGAAGGTCACTTTTTGAAAATTGAGGTGGGAATCCACTGAAACTTGATGCCCTATTTCCTCTTAGCACCAGTGATAGGGTCAAAATGAAACTTCTTTAACTTTGAAAATGCTTCCACCAAAATATGCAGCCTACCAAGGTGAGTTATCCTAGCTCTCTGTTCTTTATGATATGTGGAGAGAACACCTTGAACTAGGAATCCCTAGTTGTCGCTATCATAAGGTGCCTTATTTTAGAGAGGATCTAATACCATGCTATTTTTTCTTTAGATCTGATTAGTTTATCTAGTATCTTTATCTGAAAGAATAACAAGTGCATCAATATTCATAATATATAAAATATACACAAGACACAAAGATTTTCACCGGGGAAACCATAAAGGAGAAAACCCTGCAAACTTACTCAGAATAATAAGATGATCAAAAGTAGTAATAATAAGTATACAAAAACTATATATATATATCCTCCTTTTGTCTCTCCTTCTCTCTCATGAAAACTTGAGAGTGTGAGGTGTGTATAAACGAGGGAGAGTGCCTCTCTATTTATACCCTTTAAGTGACTGGACAAACATAAGACTAGGGCTCACACGTCTTCCCTAATAGGGATAGCTTCTCCCATAGAGACTCCAAATACACATTAAATGATCTTACACTTGGGACTATATCCAAGAATTACTACAAAGGTTGTACCTAAAGACCTAGATACAATTAAGGCATCCCACAAGGGGGTAAGCACATCTCTTATGGGGGTACACCAACATACAATGATAATATACATCAAAATATCTTTCAAATTTACAAATACATCAAAATGTTATCAAAGCTCAAGGCATGAAGGAGCTAACTTTTGATGAGAAATACTGAGCCTATGTAGATCCTGATAGGTTGAGCATAGTACTTGAATATAAATAGAATCGATCTCAGTAAGACTGAAATACTTACTTGAAGGCGCCTCTAATTTCAACAATTGGAAGACCAAGATTCCGAAGACTGTAGAAGAGCATGACATAGATGGCTACTTATCCAATGTGGTGGATGGTCCTACTGCAAATGCATGGAGCTCTACCTTTAAGAAAAATCAAGATAGAGACAAACATATAATCTAGGATTCGGTGAAGGAAAACTTGATTCCCATGATCACACCATTGAAGACTGAAAATGAATGTTTTGATACTTTTAAAAATCTATATGCAAATAATGCTCTGAGTCAAAAGAGGGCATTGAAAAATAACATTTGTAATCTGAATATGAATATGGAAAATGTTGTGGCTTCTTTCTTTAAACATATCTCTCATCTAAGAGATCAAATTACTAGCATTGGATTAGTGGTAGATGATGATGATCTCATTCAGTCCAATGTTGATGGTATCCCATCCTCATTGGAGATATTCTTGTCTATTTTTAATGGCCAAGAAGTGAAACTTAAATTTTAGAGGTTGTGGCATGACAACCTCCAAGAAGAAGGGTGAATCGATAGCAAGGATTCTTTCATGAGAGAATAAAGAATTTCTTTGAAAGAAAGGATGAATAGAGTATTGATTAATTCAAGGTACAAAGCAATATTTCCATGCAATGATTTTCTATAATCTTGATGAGGGTTCCTTCTCCAATGTAGATAGATATTCACTACTTCTTGCATGAGACCAAATTTACAAGTTAAGGTGCAGTGAGCTTCTATTAAGAAATAAGATCAAGACCTAGGGGATCCAATAATCCCTGCAAGGAAGCAGAGATCAAGAGGGAGCCCACAAAACAATAAAAGATAAGTATTGATATTTTTATTATCAATTGTTATTGTAAATTAGATTTGAATATTTTTCAATTTGTTTCATTACAATTATATGAAAATATGTATTCTTACTATTAGGAAGAATATTATTATATAACATGATGAGAATATGCTATATTTTTTATTGGCGAATAGTAAGCTCATATATTACATGTTACGAATAAGCAAGTAGCTTATAGTGTTTCATAACATTCCATGAGATATGGATAGAAGTTATGTCAGACAATTAGTTAAAATGTCTGCAAAAACTATATGAACTATTTTCCATTACATTAACAATGATTTGATTATTCAAGGTTTCTAATCAGTTGACCAAATTTGATTTGTAGGAAAGATTGTATTGCCTACACAAGAAGAATGATAAGACTCATTGTAAGGGGATAAGAAGAAAACAAAATATATGCTACAACCCCCAATAAAATAGGGTTGCTAAAAGGAAGAATAGAACCATTTATGAGGCTGCAAAATCCATGATGCATGATCAATAGCTATCTACCTCCTTATTGGAATAAGCCAACAATACAACTATGTATATCTATAATATAATCCCTCATGCTATTCTAGAAGAACCTATTCAGGAAGAAGTATTGCATAGTGAAAAACTAGATATTTCACATCTGAGAATATTCAGGAGTTATGTTTACATTCATGTATGAAAAGAGAAGAGGACAAATATCAAGCCATCCTGAAAGAAGGGAACCTTTGTTGTTTATAGTGAGTCATCCAAATCATAAAAAAATTTATGTTCTAGTTGAATGACATGTTAAAGTCAGCAAAGATGTGACATCCAATGAAAAGGATAAATTGAATCTTTCTAAAGAGATTGAATGTGATTCAGACGTGAAGGAGCATGAAAATCCCATGATGGATGATCTTTTTATTGAGAGGGATAAGTTAGAAGGGCCCTTAAACTTGCTAGCTCTTAAAGAGGCAGTAGAACTGGTTGAGAGGTCACTCAATAAAAACCTCCTAATAAGACAATACACACATGGTTCCAATACATTCTACAAGATGAAGAAATACTTGGAGCACCATTAGGATCATCTAGATAGCAAAAGAAACCAGATAGATATTCGATATAGGTTTGAAAAATGAGTATCATATTCATATGTCCATGGAACAGATTAAAATCATTTTTGCACTCTTATTCAATCTTAGGAGACCTCATTCCATCCTCATTTCATCCCATCCATAACGGTACGACCATAATATAAAAACCATGATAGAAGAGTTGAAGGTCAACATGTCTCTACAAAATTCAAATTGATGTGGAAACTTGCAGAGATATTTTCAAAGGCTCTTCCATATCTCATTGGAAATATATTTTTGTCATCTAAAATGGGTATTTTTTGGTTTATCATTTACCTTCCTGGTTTGTGAGATACACTTATTTGAAGTAGCACATGTTTGTACACAGTGCGACCTCACATACATCAACTTAAAAAAAGTACCCTATAATCCATAGAACATATTAAAGGAACTTCCATAACTCATTAGAAATATATTTCTATCATCTAAAATGGGTATTTTTCGGTTTCTCATTTACATTCCTAGTTTGTGAGGTACACTTCTTTGAAGAAGCACATGTCTGTACACAGTGCGACCTCACGTACAACAAATTCAAGCACATACCACAAACTCCAAAGAAATTCTTATAGTTTTTTCCATAGCTCATTTTAAATATATTTCTATCATCTAAAATGGGTATTTTGTATTTTTTCGTTTGGATTTCTGGTGTGAGAGATATCATTGATTGAAGCAACATACATCTCCAAAACAATGTGTGCTCATCCCTTGAGCTTCAGCAAACATTTATCATTCTTTGGACCATCACAAATAAAGTATGTTATATGGATGGAAAGGTATTTTCAATATCTCAAATGTTTCTTCAACGGAACTCAATTTCATCACTTGCATCATAAGTAATGAATGGATTTTCAGCAAGACATCAATTGTACCAAAGACCATTTTTGGAGTATTATTAAATTATATTGTAATCATGGTTATGGGTTAACCACACAAAACCCATGGTTATGAGTCAAACACATAAAACCCACACTTATGTATTTTAACCATAGTTAGGGTTCAACCATAGAAAACCCATGGTTAGGGTTCAACCACACAAAACCCACAGTCATGGTTATGGTTAGGGGCCAACCACACAAAACCCAAGGTTATGGGTTAACCACACAAAACCCTTCTCTTCATTGATAGTTGGCTCATTCTAATCCTGGGTTTATTTTTAGCATGAAATGATGTGGACCATCATTTTCTAAGGGGGGGAGAATGAATCAAATTTGAGGGGGAATATGGTCTAAATTCATATGTATGAATCATAAAAAGATTAAATGGAGAGGCCTCCCTCTCTCATTTTTCATAAAAAAACGTTAAATGGAGAGGCTACCCTCTCCCATCGATGGCATTTGAAAACCCATGGTTTTTTTCTATGGTATGGATTCAAGGCACATTATACCTCTCTTCTCCATGGTATTGCCCCAAGGAACATTATAATAATTTTATAAAAAGGATTTATGCCTTATCAATAAAGTATTCAAGGATTTTCAACATTCTACATTTCTCTTACTCTATTGAGTTATTGGGTTAATGGTTTTGAGTTCTTTTCTTAGTATGGTTTGAATGGTGAGGTTCAAGGAACCCTCTTTGAGCCTCACCCCTCCATGTGACATATTTACTTATGTTTCTATGTCTAGGATATTCACATCCTAGATATTGTTGATGTGTCTTTCTCACAATTGGTCCATTTTGTTATCTAGTCTCCTCAAGTCTCGACATCCAAGCCTTTCGGTTCTCATCCCCCAATATTTGTATCACTATTATATTCAATAATTTATTTCTCATAAGGATACGATAAAGGATAAATAAATTAACATTATAAGTCTCTCTTTAGAAACTCTACGCTATGTTTACACCTTTCTAGGAGAAAATCCTTAACACACTATGTTTCTAGGAATATTGCACCTCTTGCGGACAAGAGTTGTTCCTCTAGTCTGAATGGTTCAGATATAGAACAAATGAGAGACAAAGGATGTAAGACTTCCCCTAGAGTCCGTAGACATCTAGAATGAATCCTTTGGTTGTTCTGAAGTATGACATAAGTGTCTCATGTGGTGATGAATCTCCACAGATGTACCTATATAAACACATAAACTAGACAAGAAATATCAAAGGTACCATAATATAATCCACGGTTCTATACTAGTGACTAAGGGATCCAGTAATAAATAGAAATATTAAAACATAATATAGTTTATGGGTAAAGAACCAACTTTGCATTAAAAATGAAGAAGAAATCTTACAACCATTTCCTTAGTGTTGCGACGCTCCTTCCAATGAATATGTTCCTCTAACTTCACCTTGCCTCCAATAGCTCAAGAATTATTTTGACAGAGCTTAGAGGTGTTCAACACAATTCTTCCTCCTTCTCCCCATGGGGGATGAGCCAATATTTAAAGGTATGGGAGGATATATATGGTTGAAGATATCATGGGCGAGGTGGAGATAAGAATGAAAAAAGGGAGGATCTCAAGGTCCAAGAGGTCCTGAACCATAGGCCCTGAGGCTCCACAAAGGAAAGCTTCGAGAAGCCTCTCGAAGCTTTTTTTTCCTTTAAAATTCAAGCACAACACCTTTAATGAATCAGACATGTAGTGTTAAGGGGGTAACTCCCTTTCCTTGAAGGAAAAGAGCAGTGGAAGCACGCTTTTGTTGTGTAAAATGAGCGTTGATTCCTTAGGTAATGGTTTTCATCATTAGGAAAGGAAAGTTACTGGCTCAAAACAAGGAAAATTGCAAGGGGTCAATTTCTTCCTATAATTTCTCTAGGGAGTGATTGGAGAAAACAAGGGAATACCTATCTCATAACATGATGGTGATGAGATTTAGGTGTAACAGAATTCCCCCCAAAGTATGATGGCTAGAAGAAAACTATAGGCATAATACTTTGATAGAAGAAGGTGTAGTCTTGAGGAAAAGGTCCAATGGTCGAAACTTCTCAAGCATCACAAGCTTTCTGCAGCACATTTTGATACATATCCCAAATGACTCACAGGATGGATGATGAACAATAAAATGTAGATGCATGTGAGATATCAAAAGTCATGGCTACTAAAATACATTGTAGATCCATGAGAAGAAGAAACAAAATTTGACATAGCTACCAAACATACAATGTAGATATATGTCATTCAAAAGTAAATCTGAGCACAACCATGAACATACAAATGTCAATCCATGCTAGGACACATACAAATACTCCATCGCAACCTTGGGAAAGCAATGATCGCTTAACAAAGTACGATTCCATCCATGTGATTACAATGTTTTGATGTCGAACATGGTAGAAACCACTTGATTACCAATAAATTATGAGAACCATCAACAAGTGCGAGAGAGATCACCATTGATGTCAATGATTCCCAAGGTACCCTAGTACAATATCTTGAGTGTCAATAGACGATTTGATGTCAAACACTCTGTTGGTTTATCCGACAATACTTAGAGGGGGGGGGCATGAATCAGTATTGACTCTTTTCCAATTAAAACACACAATAATCAACAATTAAGACACATATTTTATCATGGAAACCTCAAAGAGAAAACCACCAACACAAACTCATTAAAAAGATGAATTTTATAAAATTGTTTATCTGCTACTACATAAACGATGCAAAGCACACCTTAG
Organism: Pseudotsuga menziesii; assembly: GCA_001517045.1. Taxonomy (NCBI): domain Eukaryota; kingdom Viridiplantae; phylum Streptophyta; class Pinopsida; order Pinales; family Pinaceae; genus Pseudotsuga; species Pseudotsuga menziesii. The sequence continues at coordinate 80,013 of LPNX010217862.1, read as the reverse complement.
GTTTTTCCTACAACTACAGACTAGGATGTTACAACACCCTTATGGTTTTTTTGCCTGCTTCTACATATCAGGATGCTATGACACCCTGTTCTCCAGCTATGATTGGAAAGGAGGCTTCGACCCCCTGTAGACCTATGGCTTTCCCTAGTGCCACCTTGCCACCCTAATCTGATTTTCTCATACTTTTGTAATAGTTGTAAAATATTCACTTTGACCTCTATCGAACTTACTCATAGAGACAATTAATTATTTACATATTCATTCATTTAAATACCCTATAATTACTTTGTATCAATGCAACTCTTCATTTCTGCGCTCTTTCATTTTGATCATGATTATTTATTTACAGACACACCCAATCATCATCCAACTGCTCAATCGTCGCATCTTCTTCATCAATGGAAATGTTTCATTCTTCCCATGCATCAGAATTTGTTTCCGCAGCCCTGTTTATTATTGTTTGGTATTTCTACACTCTCCTTCTCAAGATATAATCCAGATCGTTGATCTTATATTCAAATCTCTTCAAACCGTTGATCTACTCTACATATTTCTTCTTGAAATCGTATTTCCCCAACAGGGTTTCCTCATCAACAAATCCCCACCATTGATCTTCATCGGGAATTTTCCTTATCGTTGATATTCTATTTGGTGGGATGCGGGATGTCAACTATCCATTTTTTCTTTTTTGCACGCTCCTTTCCACAAGCTTCTTCCTGCAAGTTCCTTTCTGCACCGTCGATCTGCTTTAGAAGAACTAGTCTCACTTGTATGATCATTCCAGATTGCGGGATGCAGGATTCACGATGTGGGATGCCCGACCAAATTTCCAAGGTTACCTCCCCACAAATTTCTTTCTACATGTTCCTTTTCTCACTGTTGATGTTCTTTATCAAAACTAATCTCAGCCGTCTGATCTTTCGATATTGCGAGATGCAAGATCCGGGATGCGAGATGCATGATTCTCGACCAACTTTCCAAGGTTTCCTCCCTGCAAATTTATTTCTGCATGTGGCTTGCAAGATTCAGGATGCAAGATGCAGGATGCTTGACCAAATTTCCAAAGTTGCCTCCCCATAACTTTTCCTCCGCAATCTTTCCAACCGTTGATATTTGCGGCCTTCTCTACGACCATTGATTTACTTTTTGGCACGGATCTCACCGATCTTTATAGATTTTTTAATTCCTTTGCATATTTCATCATGGATCTCTCCTGGACCATCAGATATTTGTCTATAGAATCAATCCCCACTGTCCATTTATCTTTTGCGGATTATACAAAAACTGATCCTCATTCAAGTTTCTGTAGGGTTATTTGTTTGGCATTCCTTTGTCATTCTGGATACCTACAACCTTAAATTAGTCTACCACCATCTCCATTGGTTATTCCTTTGTCATTTGTGAACACTTTTGACATCAATGAAAACTATTTGCTCAACAATATCCCCCTTTGGCATTGATGGCAACCTCTAAACATTCTCCCCCTTTGAAAACAATGACAAAGGAACTTTTTTGTCTGATAGCTCCCCCGGTCAGCATTTCTCCCCCTAAGATTTAGTTATCTCCTCTTAGTACTTTTGTAATGGAATTTCTCTCATTTTTTGTCTAAGAAGCTCAAAGACTTCCTTAGGTAGTGGTTTGGTGAAAATGTCAGCAATCTGTACTTTGTGTCAATGTATTCTAATTTGATAGTTTTTTGAGATACCTTTTCTTTTAGATAGTGAAACTTAATTGGTATATGTTTTGTCTTAGAATGCATGATAGGACTTTTAGACATATTTATAGCACTAGTTTTATCACATTTGATCACTGTTGGATGTTCATATTTTATAAGTAGATATTCTAGGGTTTGTCTCATCCAAATAACTTGAGTGCAACATGAGGTGGCAATAATATATTATGTTTTTGCTATAGAGAGTGAAATAGAGGATTGTTTTTTACTTGACCATGATACTAAACAATTTCCCAGAAAAAATGCTTCTCCACTAGCACTTTTTCGATTCTAAACACTTCTTTCCCAATCTACATTAGTAAATTCCTTTAGGGTAAAGTCTTGTCCTTTTGGATACCACAAACCGTACTCCATAGTTCCTTTTAGATATTTAAAAATCCTTTTTACTACGGTAACATGTGTTTCCTTGGGAGCTGAATGGAATCTAGCTACCATTTCAACATCTTGCATCACATCTGGTCTTGTGGTTGTTACATATAACAGGCTTCCAATCATGGATCTAAACATGGTATGGTATACCTCCAGAGATTCATCATCCTTACTTAACTTGCAACCACTGACCATTGGAGTACCCACAAGTTTGGAATCTTCCATTTTAAAATTTTTCAACATATCTTTGGTGTACTTAGTTTGAGAGATGAAAATTCCTTCACCTTTTTGGTAAACTTGTGATCCTAAATATAAAATTAATTCCCCCAAAATTGACATTTCAAATTCTTTCTTCATTTCAGAGGAAAAATCTACACTTAGGATTTGAACATTGCTTCCAAATATGATATCGTCCACATAGACAACAACAATGATCATTTTTTTATCTATGATCTTTAGGTAAAGATTACTTTCAGTGGCTCCTCTTTTAAAACCTTGTTGTTTAAGTAGCTATCTAGTTTTGAAAGCCATATTCTCTTGGAGCTTGTTTGAGACCATAGAGAGCTTTTTTCAGTTTACATACATAGTCATTATTCTCTGACAAGAGAAACCCTTCAGGTTGTTCAATATATAATTCATCTTCTAGTTTTCCATTTAGGAATGCAGACTTGAAATCCATTTGATATACTTTGAAGTTTTTATGGCATGACAGTGCTAAAAAAATTATGATTGCTTCAAGTTGAGCTATAGGAGCATAAGTTTCTTCAAAATCAATACCTTCCACTTGGGAATACCCCTTACAAACCAATCTTTCTTTGTTCCTTATTACTTGTTCAACTTGACTGAACTTGTTTTTAAAAATCCATTTGGTTCCTACAATATTCTTATCTTTAGTTATTGGGACAAGTTCCCAGGTCTCATTTTTCTCAATCTAGCCTAGCGCTTCATTCTTGTCTTTGACCCATTCATCACTTTTGCTGGCTTCTGTAAATTTCTTGGGTTATACTATTGAGAGTAGGGCTTGTTCAACACCTGGTAGTTGTCTTCTTGTTTTAACTCCAAAATTCTAATCACCCATGATCTGTGATTCTAGATTATTTTTTTGTATCCTTCTAGATGGAGTTTTAGTGTTAGGTCTAGGGAAGTCTTCTTCATCTTCCTATGTATCTTCCTCCTCTTTATCATTTTCTTCGTTATGAATGATTTTGTCCTTTTTCAATTCTTCTATCTTGTCATCACAATATTAATATTGTCAGAATCTTCCTCTTTCCTTGGTTTTACATCATCTACTTTTACATCAGCACTTTATGCGATTTTATGTAACCTTTTATTGAAACATCTATATGCCTTTTTGGTGGATGAATATCCTAGAAAGATCCCTTCATCAGTCCTAGATTCAAACTTTCCAAGGTCATCCTTGTTTCTTTTGATGTAACAACTACTGCAAAACACTTTAAAATATTTGACTAAGGCTGGTCTTCCATACCATAATTCGTAGGGGGTCTTATCCTTTTTCACTATGAGTTTCCCTCTATTAAGTATGTAAATATTTGTGTATACAACTTCTCTCCAAAAATAATATGACATTTTTGCTCAATTAAGCATTATTCTAGCATCTTCTTGGACTATTATGTTTTTCCTTTCAACAACCCCATTCCGGTGAGGAGTTTTTGCAGCTGAAAATTGTCTTTTTATTCCATGACTCTCACAGAACTCATTGAATTCATTGGAAGTAAATTCTCCCCCATTATCTTATCTAAGACATTTTATTTTCATACCTGATTCATTTTCAGCCATTTCCTTGAAGATTTTAAATTTTTCACAATATTCTTATTTTTCTTTGAGGAATGCCACCCAAGTCACCCTTGTGTAATCATCTATGAGCAACATGAAATAGTGATCTCCTTGTAGACTTAGTTCTGTTTGGTCCACAAATATCTATGTGTATTATTTCCATAGGGTGTGAGGTTATATGTTCTTTCATTTTAAATCTGGCTCTAGTTTGCTTCCCATGCTGACAATGTCTACATACAAAGTTTAGAGGAACTATAATCTTAGGTAGATCTCTTACAACTTACTTTGTGCTTATTTTGGCAAGATTGTCAAAACTTAAATGTCCCAACCTTCTATTCCATAATTAACTTTCATCTACCATACTTAAGTAACTTTGGTTTTCATTTTCCAGGATGTATATATTGTTTGTATTTCTCATAGCAATTCCAACAACCTTTCCTGATTTCTTATTCTTAATTTAACATGTTTCTGAGTCAAATATACAAATTTCTCCTTAATCACATGTTTGAATTACACTGAGAAGATTAGGCTTGACCTTTTCAACTAGCAGAACATTTTCTTCTTGGATATTGCTATTGACAACAACTATTATCTGTACCTTTGCCAATTATTTTGGAGGACAAACTATCTCCAAAAGTGACTTTTCCTTTATTGTCCTTTAGTGTAATGAATTTCCATGGGTCACCGGTCATATGTTTGAACAACCACTATCCAAGTTCCATAATTTTGGATTTCAGTTTCACATAAATCAATCATGGAACTTTCCTTATCTTCTTTTTCTCTCCAATACTTATTTTGTTTGGTGTTCTGATATTTGGTTGTAATAATATTATTTGTAGAAGCCTTTAGTTTACAATCTCTCGCTATGTTTCCATGGTTATTACATTTATAACATTCTATGTCATATTGTTGGAGTAGTGTAAAAAGATTTTTACTTCCCTTCGACTTATCATTTGATGAACTTTTCTTGTATTCAAAATCTTTTCTTCCAGTTCTGCAATGTAAAGCTTTATGACCAAAATTATGGCACAAATAACAATAACCTAAGAATATCTGTAGATATCTATTTGGTCCCTTGGGTGCTATATTATTTCCATTTTTATCCTGAGAGATTGATCTTGTTTTCTTTCTTCCTTCCCTTTTAGCTGGAGTATTTAGTACTTCAGCATAGCTTTTCTTATTTCCTTCTTGATTAGTGATAGAAAAACTCTATGGCTTCTTTTCTTTAATGAACACTAAACTAGAATTATCACTTAATGGTCTTTGGCTACTCAGAATGTCACATAGAATCCTTCATTTGTTCTCAAACTTTGATTAGATAGATCCTTCATCAAGCTTTCTCTTGAATTGCATGATCTCTTCTGCAAGTTTTTTAGACTCCTATATTATTGCTTTAAGATGTAGGTTTAGTTCCTCCTCAACCTTTTTGGCCTCTAGAAGATGAGATTCCAACTGGCTAATGATAACATTTGACTGTCTATTCTTCTTCCTACATTTCTCAAGTTCTTCAAGGGAACTAACAAGTTCAGGTCTTAGGTCTACTTCACCTTCTACATCTAACTCACTATTTGAGGCTTGAGTGTCTAGACCCACAAATAAAACTTCAATTTCTTCAATTTCACTTATTTACTTACTTCCATGGCGTAAACAGTTTTCTTGTTCCCATAGGGTTATTTCTTTTTCCTGGTTTACCCCTTTTGAATTTTGAAGTTTCCTTTTCTTCATTCTCATCTTGTTTAGTGTATGTGCATTTAGAGAGAAAATGTCCAATCCTTTCACAATTAAAACACTTTAAAGGTATTTTTCCGTTTGATTTTCTAGTCCCTCTCTCAACTTTACTAATGAAAATATCTTCCTCATCATTTGGGTTTTCTGATTGATTTTTAAGGCGGCTTTAAAAGCTGCTTATTTTCTTGAAGTTCCATTTTGTTTTGTTCTCATTTCTTACGCACTGAGAATTCCATGTAGCTCATCCATTGTTATTTTTTTAAGATCATCTCATTCTTCTAAGTTGGATACTTTGAGTTATACCTCATTGGTAATTTTATTATCACTTTGCTTACCACTTCCTTTTCTTTTAATTTTACTCCAAGCCCTCTGATTGCATTAACAACTTCATCTACACAAACAAGGTATTCATCAATATCCTCTTCTTCTTTCATGTTAAGACTTTCAAATTGACCTTTATATGTTTGAAGTTCGGATTCTTTGACCTTAGAATCTCCTTCATAGATTATTTTCCACTTGTCCCATGCTTGTTTGGCAGATGTGCATTGCATAACTTTGGTAAATACTGATTGTGTTAAACCATTTAAGATTGCATTTGGAGCTTTGGACTTGCCTTCATATTCTCCTAGTTCAACTATGTATTTGGGGTACTGGTTTCCAATGTTAAGTTCTTTTTCAGTTGTTGCCGAAACTTTCCATCCTAGGGACATCAGATAAGACCTCATTCTAATACTCCAGTACACATAATTCTCTCCGGTAAATAGTGGAGGTTTGTTAGTGGAAAATCCTTCTTGTTGATCCATTGTGTTTCTTGAATGGGATCTTCCTTCCAGTGGTTAAGCTATTGTGAAGTAACCTGCTCTGAAACCAATTTTTGGTTTATTCCACAATACTGAGAGGGGGGGGGGGTTGAATCAGTATTGAACCTTTTCAATTAAAACACACAATAATCAACAATTAGGACACATATTTTATCATGGAAACCTCAAAGAGAAAAAAACCAACACAAACTTATTAATAAGATGAATTTTACAAAATTGTTTATCTGCTACTATAGAAAGGATGCAAAGCACAGCATAGGTTTTTCCTGCAACTACAAACTAGGATGCTACAAAACACCTATGGTTTTTCTTCCTACTTCTATAGACAAGGATGCTACGACACCTTGTTCTCCAGCTACGGCTGGAAAGGAGGCTTCGATCCCCTATAGACCTGTGGCCTACCCTAGCACCACCTTGACAGCCAAATATGATTTTCTCATACTTTTCGAATAGCTGTAAAATATTCACTTTGGACTCTATAAAAATTACTGATAGAGACAATTAATTATTTACATATTCATTCATTTAAATACCCTATACTTACTTCATATCAATGCAACTTCATTGTTGCGCTCTTTCAGTTTGGATCATGATTGTTTATTTATAGACACACCCAATCATCATCCAACTACTCAATCATCACATCTTCTTCAACAATGGAAATGTTTCGTTCTTCCCATGGCTCAGAATTCATTTCTGCAGCCCTGTTTATCGTCATCTAGGGTTTCTGCACTCTCCTTCTCTAGATACTGTTAACACTCTATTAAGTTTTTGTCATAAGAGATACATGGGAATTTCAGCCTTGTCGAGAGGTGATGGGAAGTTAGCTTAGTGTTCATAGAAGGGGCTAATGGCACACACAAGATAACATTCATCCATTGGAATAAGCCTCGGTGGTGAATGTCGAAAGCAGCAAAATAGTCTATGGATCGGAGATGTAAGGTAAAGAAGAGAATGTTGAGTGCACTGAAAGCATTAAGTGGGAATCATGATCGAAGGCTAAGATTAATCAGATGGAAGATCAACAACATCAAAACATTTCATACGATGAACATGCCCAACCAAAGCCACTTTTCCATATTGCGAAATAGGTTAAAGGACAGAGGCATCTAATGGTTGAGAATGGGATCCAAGAAGATCCACTGTTGAAATTGATTTCGCATCCCAGATTTGCAAGGATGCAACAACGATTTTGGATTGAAAAAAGTGGTATGGCCACTTAGATCGATAGCCACCATGAGAACGGAGGGAGATCAGCGGTCATAGTTCATTTCCCAATCTTGATTAGCACAGAGGGGACCAGAACCTCACTTTGCGAATAATGGTAGGGTCCGCCCAGATCAACGGTTGTGAAGAAAGTTAATCTTGATTGATGGTTGAGATGCACACGCACAAAGTAGGGAAACATGTAGCATAAAGAACCTCACATACCTATGGTTCAGATTGCAAAGAGTAATATCTATGGTGCAAGCCAGCTGGGAAGGACACAAAGGTTATGTTGTGTGAAAAGCTATAAATGGGTCGACGTGAAGTTGCAAAGGTTTGTCTTTTTCGAAAGCTCGAAGCCACTGAATATCCAACCATATATAGAGTGCCAGCATGGAACAACCAGGAGACTGTACTACAGAACAAGGTAGGCCCCGAATACCCTCTCAGTGCTATTTTTAAAATGGACGTAATAGGAGTAGTAGAAGTGGTAGGGGTGAGTGGTGATGTAGAACCTAAGGTCACAGGTCAAAGGACAGAATAAAGTCTGGTAGATGAGAATGCTGAGATTTTTGATATGATCCTGGTGGGAGAAACCATTGAAACCGCCAGAAGAAAATTGGAAATTCTTAAGGATTGAGGTCGAGATACCTACAGTGTTTTTAAATATTTCTTCCATTTCTTCTCAGTTGACCAAACCCCCCACTTCCCTGAGTTTTTCAAATGGTGTGCCTGGATAGTCCTATTAATCATGATGCCTTAAGTTTGATGAATTCCTGGCCGAGAACATCCATTCTCAGTTAGCAAATTTCCACGACACTAGAATGTTCAGATTCCAGTCCCTTTTGCTGAGGATGCTTATAGCTTATAATGCAGAAGACCTACAAGTACCAGAAATGGAAATCAATGCTGATATGGCCACGGATTACTGTAAATTCATGAGCCAATTTATGGCCAAAATATACGACCTCTTCTTTCAAGAAAGGTTACCTAGCGTGTTTCCTGAGATGAGGCAAATGATGCAGCTATCAAATAGAAAGAAGATAGGGGAATGGTTCCTCACATAATTTGGAATGACCATAAGGTTGTACGCCTTCATACATCCACCCTACATTTTGTCATATTTTCTAACTACCAAGGTTTTCTCCCTGGAATTGATCTGGCAAAGACTCATCGTTGAAGAAGAGCACTTCTTGAACTTTAAGAAAACCTTGAATTTGATTTTCCCGTAGGATGTGAGACCATACATAGTTAGGAGAAGAGTTGCTTTTCCCATTGTTACCAACTTGCTTAGAGGCATGGAGTTTTCCATGGGACAAGCGGTAAATTATGACCCTCACTAGATAATTTCCAAAAGAAGGAAAGCTCACAAATGCAGGCCTTTTGAACACATTGAAATACCTGGACTCGGAGAAGTAGCAAACTGGGACAATTTCCCTAATCCTACCCTAATGGATACCAACATAGAGAAAAGCACTGGCTCATAGCTATCTGGGATAGCTTCTCCCCAAAGATAATTGGCTAAATTAGTTGCAATAGCTGGAGGACTCTCATCATTAGTCAGCTATTTAGCAAGTTCAATAAAAAGAGGGGGTCCTAAGCCCATGGACACTAAAGAAGTGGACATGGACATCGTGCCCAAAAGGCAGGAAATAGAACAGGGACAATAGTTAGTATAGGTTAAAAGGGGCTAGGCAAAGGGACAGGTGAAGAAGAAGAATTTAGTGAAAGAACGACAACAGAAAGATTCCAAGACAACTGGATTACAAATACAAGAGTATGTATTTGATGGGAAGACTCCAAGAAAGCATGCATCCAAAGAGGATTGGCTAGGATCTTACCAAGAGAGTGTCCTAGAGTTCATCAAGCTGTCCAAACCACTGGTATGCAAAGGAATTCTTTTTTTATGGGAAGAAAAACATCCTTTATTGTCCCAGAAGGAGTATTGGGAGTGCTTGGTGCATTGCCGATTAGACAACAACAAGTTTGGAGATATGAAACAATTGTTGTCAGGGAATATCATTTTTGATAAATTTACCAGTGATTTTGAATTGTTGTTTGATTTTAAAGCCACATGCACCGAGGTTCCTGAGACTTCATACCTAGAAACGATGGAGATCAAAGCACAAGCATATGACATGACAGTCGCGACCTTGCTTGGTCCTAATTTATGGAAAGTCATTTAACAATATGGGTCGACCAAATTCAAAATGCATCTGCAGGGAAAAATATGGCCAAGGTGATCCAAATCAAGATTTTTGAGAGGTTGACAGGCAACATGAAAGTCATTCACAATGTGAGATTTTCATGTGCAACATAATGCCCCCCAAAGTATGAAGCTAGAAGAATGTGATAGCTGAAATGCTTTGCAAATTTTCCATTCGATACTGAGGCAAAGAGAGATAGACTCATAAAGGACCAATAACTGAATTTTATCTAATCCAATCGCAGCTGTAGACCAATACACTGCAGATCTATGATGATGACTATGTCATGGCTACCAATAATACACTGTAGATCCATGATTGACTACTGTAAGAGATAGGTCATAGCTACGAGATATACAAAGTAGATCTATGCCTCTCATTTTCAGATATAGAACACAGCCACCAAACATACCACATGGATCCATGTCATGACTTTAAACAATCTCCAAACGCAACCTGAGCATAGGAAATTATGATGATAAAGCCTAATCACTTAGGGTCTTCATCCCAATCTACAAACGATATGAATCTAACCATCTGATTACAATGTCTTGACGTCGAACATGGTAGAAACTAGTTTATTACTAGTCATTGATGTCAACTGTTAACAAGTGTGAGGGAAATCACCATTGATGTCAATGATTCCCAAGGTATCTCAGTTCAAACCATCGAATGTGAATAAAAGGACTTGAAGTCGAACATCCGATGAGATCTTTCAATCAAGAGCCAATGATGTAAACTCATGTTGAAAGAGAGGTAACCTGCCATTGAGACATGCAGGCCCAAGGTACTGTCTAGGTTTCTAGGTCTAATCCCTGGATAATGATCTGAAGTCGACAGGAATAGACCCTATCATAGGAGGGCCATGATGATTCCCACATTAGGGACATGAAACTAAGAATAAAAGTTGATTTGGAACAACATGAATGACTCAGACATGACTGAATTTTGAGGATAAGTGAGGTTATTGATGGATTATGTCTCTAAGAGAGGTAACCTTTGAACAATTGGGCAGCATGACACACGACTTGGAAGTATTGACTTGTGAGAATAGAACCAGGTGTAATGCAAGGAATATAATGAGGAATTATTTGAATTAACTCAAAGGAGTCAGGTGACTCACAAAAATGGATCGACTCTGGGACAAACTAAAAACCCAAAAATGTTTAGATATGCAATGCAAATAGGTTCCATGTTCAAAGGTGGACTGTAGAGTACTGCCATATAAACAAATGAAAACCATTCCCCTTTCCTTTAAATTCCCCACCTCGAAAGGTGAGTTCCTCTTTTTGTTTTAACGAGTCCAAAGAGGGTAACAAACACTCGTTGAAGCTCATCAAGTGGTGAGTCCATTCTCATATTTTTCATGAACCTAAGAAAGGAGGGGTTCATTGCAAAAATAGGGTCTCACATCGTGTGTTTTATGAGTCTGATGCAAGTAAACTCATTTGTCATTTCATGTTTAGAGAGTCTGAAATGACGAAGAAGACTCCAAAAAGGGTCCCTTTTTGTAAATAAGGCCAGTTGGTTTGAAAAAAAGATAACCTACCCCCGACTAGTTGATCGTTGTGATTCTTTTACAAGCGTGAATGCAACAAGTTCACTTGGCAATCTTTTTCTGTTTTGAGGAGACTGAAAAGAGCTTAAATATAACTCCCGAACAAGGTTCTTTTTTCATAAGCCATTTTTAATAAGTCTCAAAAAGTGAAAAAGTGGACTTGACACCTTTCTACTAGAATTTTAATGAGAATGTAAAAAGTGTGTAAGAATGCTCAGTACTTTTTCAGTTTTTCCCTAAGCCCAAAAAAGACAAAAATGACTTGTATCAGAGCCAAGAACCTAGCATTAACCCTGAAAAAATCAAAAAAGACATTAAAAAACCATTTTGCCAAAACTATAGAAAATAAAAACAAAAACCCACTTTCACTCAAATAATTTGGATTTCAAAATATATTAATTGTAATGCGTTTTTGAAAATCTCAAATACTCTATAAATAGAAAGTATGGGTAAGAAATATTTACCACTTGTGAGCTTTGGAGATTTGGTGTTGATTGGAAAGAGTTCCGTTGGCGGATTGGCAAGGTTATTTCTACTTCATTACTTCTTTGTTCACCATGTAAGAGGTAAGTAATCAAATATTTTCCCTTCCATATCTTACAAACATCAATTTTTCTTCTTTCATTGTTTAGATTCACATTTCTAAAATGATCTTTGCAAAGATTTTGAAGCCAAGGTAGAGGATAGGTTTATAAATTTCCATTAGGAATAGTGAAAACGACCATCAGTAGACATTTCTATTGGTTTAAGATAGATTAATTTTATTTTTCCAAGGGATTTTAGTGATCGGGTAGATTCCCCGACGGTGCCCTGTCCGGCCAGGACAGGCACGCCATAGGCGCCCTATCCACGATGAACAGGTAGACAACGCATTGGGTGCTGAAGATACAGTCGTCGATGGTGCTTTGTTGGCAAAATATAGTAGTGCCACTGCTTCCTTTAAAGGAATAAAAAAATGTAAACCCTAGGATGCTACAAAAGCCAATTTCATGCCTAAAATTTGCATCAAAATGTGCTATTATGTTTTTTCCAGCCATGCCATGTGTTCTAATCATGAAATTTGTGTTCTACAGGTGCGCTATGGTCATCTGGAAAGAAAGGGAGCATGAGGTTCCTAACACACAAGATTCTAATGATCCACCTACCATAGAAGCCCTAAGAAACTATGGACAGCTGAAATATTCCCGTGTGCCCGGTATGAAAGCACACATCCGGCTACTTGAGTATATCATTAACATGTGGGATCCCAACAAAGAACATTTTGTCGTAGGGGTCCACATCTTTCCCATTGAGATAGAGGATATATACTTTTTGACTGGTCTATCCATGAGGGGGAGTAAGGTAGTCTTATTTGGGGCTCGAGGAGGAGAAGGATCCTTGGATGACGTAATAGACCAACATTGTGCATTGGGCACAAAAGCTTAATCCAAGAAACTAAATATTCGTTCCATAGTGAATCTCCCATTGAGGACTATGGTATACACTATTGGCAAGGTGGCGGGAACAAGATATTCCCACCTTACTACTAGATCTCATATGTTATATGTTTTGCAGTGTTTGGAGCCTACCATTTTTAACTGGTGTGAGATCATGCTAGTGTGTCTGAAGAAGTAGTTGACCAAATGTAGGAGGGGAACACTGAAGCAATTCAGATATGGGGCAGTTGTGGTGTCATTCATCTTACAGCGGATTCCACATTTGAGACCATAGGTAACCATCACCAGGATCGATCCTAAAGATCCCAGAATGATAGCATGGGTTATAGCTATGCCACGCCTTGGTGGTGCGGTGCCTAAATTTAGCTATGGGTATGGATTCTTATTGAGAAACCAGTTGGTTATGGTAGAGGATTATTCCTATGATGGGGCAGACTTCTGTCATGATCCAAAGTTGGATTTACCCGAGGATGAGATCTGGGATGATCGTGGTAAGTAAAGACACCGTCCAAACTGTGTTTTTGGAATTTTGTATTTTATTTCATTTTTATGGTTATAACATTGAGATAACCAAAAGTGTTTTCATACAGACATTGGACCTACCCATCCAGTGGGGATGTCACCTATCACTAGACAAGTAGGCACCAAAGACATGATGGTGTACCACTCCAAAGCTGAAGAGGAGCTTGGAGATCTAGAGGAAAACCTATAGCATTTGATTGTGGGTATTCTTGATGTAGCCATAGACAGGGTACCTAGGCATTATCAGCACCACACCGTAGGTGTTTCCAAACGGTTTTCCAGGCTACTCCGCAGAGTGGCCCAAGCCATTTCATGCTATGATGCACAACAAGAGGATTAGTCTGTTTTGATCTTCTTTTTTGTATATGTATTACTGAAAACTTCGGAGCTTCATATTTTTCCCTATGTATTTATGAATTTTGAACTTTTTATGGTCCTGAACTTTGAGGGCACTGAAATCTCAGGATGCTTTAGCCCATTTTTGTATCTCGATGTTATAGTTTATATATATATATATATGACAGACTTTCATATTTACAGTTGTGTGTGTGACAAATGTGATGTGTGAGATGTTCAGCTACTTATGAATTTACATGTTTTGATTTATGTTTCAAATGGACTTTCATGTGTGAGCAATATACCAATCCAAAACATAATTAGCTAAGGAATCTACCACTACATTTAAATGTCTTGGAATGTGTTGATAAGTGACTTGCTCAAAATACATTTCTAACAACTTCACTCTTTAGAAAGTACGAAGAAGAAGGGGATTACGGATGGTGTAGAGTCGATTAAGTTGTTGGACAACCAACTCAGAGTCCAAGTAAACCCTAATTTCCCTTACATCATTAGCTAGGGCTTCCATCAACAATCCGACCATAGCTTGATATTCTGCCATATATTGGTGGAGGGACCTAAAATAATACCCCTTGAACTCACTAGTTCACTTGTAGGAGAGTACAGTACCCAAGCTATAGATGGAAGGTTAAGCGTATACCGATGAGCACCATCAGCAAAACCAATGAAGGAAGTCATCTATCCATGAGTCAAATATGTGCATAAGTATGGTTTTATAAAAACACACTCTAAATCACACAAAAGGCACACCTCTTAAAGTCTAAGACACACAACAAACTATAAACAATACTTACAAAGACCCTACACTAGATGACCTGGGCATCATATCTTTTGAGGTAGATCCCATTTCGGGGCTCTCCTAGTGGTATCTCGTCGTAATCAACTAGTTCATATGCTCCTTTCTCTAGAACACGGCTAACAATGTAGGGTACATGCCACATAGATTCAAATTTTCCTACCCCTAGCTTGTCATGCTTCTAGGTGTAGTTCAAGACCAGATCTCCTTCATTGAAGGAATGGGGTTGGACAGTCCTGTCATATTAAAATTTCATTCTTCATTTGTGTACCTCATTAGCTAAGGCAACATCATGTTGAGTTTCATCAAGTTTATTTAGGTACAGGAATATTTCTTCGTCTATGGTAGTGTAGAAGGAGCAAGTCGACATAAGTCGACTTGAACGAAGACCGACTTAGTCGATCAGCCGACTAAGTCGAGAGACCGACTACGTCGGTCGGCTGAGTAAACACAGTAGTTAGTCTGTTAACTAATAGTCGTGTCGGTTCGGTGAACCGATAGGTAGTTATGATTGTAACTGTTTGTAACCTGTATATATTAGGCTGTTGAGCCACACAAGAATGAAGTTCAGTTCTTGGCTTTGTATGATCTATTGAGAATAATATAATCTATTCATCCTATCTGTTCTTATCTCTTGTCCTTGTGTATATTTCTGTATATTTTATGTATTATTGGTAACTTTATGTGATCTGTGAGATTACAACATTGGTTCCGTTGCCGGTAGTACATAACTGGAATATATGCTCACATATGATACCAGAGCAGGAGATCAAGGATTGGTGGGAGCAAAAAATTGCTAACTATCTACAAAATTACGCACGAAGGAACAGATTGACAGTCGCAGAAGCAAAAGCCAGATTTTTTACTGAGACTCACGAAAAGTTTGTCGAATCCGTGCCCCACCTGCTGAAGCAGATTTTGGATGAGAAAACCGGACGAGACTAAAGAAGCACAGTTACTCTAGAAACTGATCCGAGGAGGACGTACGAATCTCTCAGAGTGGTTCGAAAAGATAGCCGACGACTTCTGTGAGGAACAAGCAGTCGAAGACAAGACTTCTGTGGAAACTGTTCGACAGAAATTTTTCACAGAACTTACTGATCAATTCTTGTGTTCCTTACCGGCTTTATTGTTCAAGTTTCTAATAGAGAAAGGAGCAGGGCACATTGTTGAACCTCGACCTCTATTACGTGAACCACCCTCAAACACTAACTGGGCGGAGAAGCAGAAGCAGTGGGAAAAATTCATTGCTGAAAGGGAGTGGGAATACTTCCTGAGTAAGTAGACACCATCCAGGCTTTCTAAAAAGCGTCGGGTAGGCCATGGGGGGGTAGCTGGTCGTGTGTCGGACCTAGAGCATAGTGGATCCTAGTCGACCAGAGTCGTAGTCCCCAGTAATGCATAATCGACCGAAGAGGAACTGAAGGCATAGTATTGTACTACAGTATGTCGGACATTAAGAGAATCGAAAGGGATGAAAGACAGAAGAAAAGGGAATCCAGACGAGAAAGGGCCGCAGAGCTGTAGCAAAACCCTAGGGAGACCGACCATGATGAAGTACCGCCAGAGTCGGGTCATGACCGACGCGGAGAAGGCGAAGAAGAAGAGGCGTCCCCTGAAGATGATGAAATGTGGATAGAGCAGCCAGAAGCTCTCCAACTAATTGTTCCCGACGAAGGAGTAACCCTTTCCACAATAAGTCTGCGTACCAGAATACAAACTATTATAGAAGATGACCTTCGACTAAGAGCTGGTGACATTACACTCTGGAGCCGACTAGGCAACGAACCATATCCGGGTCGACATCTTGTAATACGTCGACTGATCGAAGGTAACTAGGTGACCTTTCAAACAACACCTTCCTTTCAAAGTATCCACTTGCTCCTGCCGACACATGAAGGAGCACCCCCCCTGCCACACACAACTTCAGAAGATACCCAAGAGTCAGACCTGGGCACACAAAAGGACAGTGGGTCCTTAAGAAGACAAATTATCAACAATCCGCTATTCGATGAGAAAGACTCGACAATCGACGGCAGCACAAGTTCCGTCGACCAAAACCCAATCGTCACCCCGACAGATTCGTCTGACTCAACAACCCCACCCCTTACAACACCACCTCCTCCACCTCCACCTCCGACATCATCAGAGAGTAGTGAGAGTGAATCCGACATGGGTCACGGATCTGCTCAGATTCCCCTTTATGAGGGTGACGAAGACCCCAGACGACACTGGTTTGTTTGCGAATCGATATGGGAGGCTAACAAAGTAACAGAAGAAGACCGACAGATAGCCCAGTTCGCAGGAGCCCTTCGGAAAAGAGCTCTCACATGGTATATGACATTTACCGAAAGGCAACCTAGAGCAACAAAATCAGAGATAAAGACGCAATTCCTATCATTTTTCAAGACTCCAGATGCTAACCTGGCAGCCAATAAGCTGAAGACGACCCAACAGAAGCCAGGAGAAACAGTCCGTGATTACGATAAACGATGGAAGGATCTATTGAGTCAGTTGGACTATGTCATCGATGAACAATTACTCATTCAATGGTTCCTTGCAGGACTGTCACAGAAAGTTCGCCGACACATCAGTCTGGAGACATTCAAGTCGTACGAAGATGCGTTGACAAAAGCATTGCAGGTCGAGATGGATGAAGACATACCTGCCTGCCCGACTGACCACCGCTTGGAAGAACATCTGGAGAATATGCAGAAGTCCTTGAAGGAGCTCACACTTAAGAACCAAGACATCTGGTGTACTAGCTGTTCAACTGCTGGACATACAAAAGATAACTGTCGACAGCAATTCAGTTGACAAGATGTCCGTTTTGTACAGACAAAAGCGTTTTGTGACATCTGCCAGGAACGAGGAGACCATTCCACAGCTGACTGTCCTTACAATATGAAGAATGGAAAAGCTTCCTGGTGTGCTATATGCGAAACTGCAAATCACAACACGGCCGACTGCCATCTTAACCTCAAAAATAGACAAAACTACCAGGCCGTCTACCAGACTAATGCTGTAGCACAGAACACAGAGCATAACAATAATAATAACCAGAATGGGCAACGAAATGATGGCCGACGCTATGTCCGACGAAATGACAATCGACGACCAGGGTTTGGAAGAACAGGTCGATTCGTTGGGAGTCAAGAAATACGAAGTTGTCGACCTACTCAATGCTTTATTTGTTACAAAGAAGGGCACCGATGCGCAGACTGTCCATACAAGGACAGGACTGATCTTAAATTTTGTACACATTGTGGGGTAGGCGATCACTCACTGGAGGATTGCCCTACAATGTTGGAAAAGATTAGTAATAAAAAGAATGTTAATGTCTTGTCTTGTGTCCAGAAGAATGATTTCATAACTACTAAGAATTTGCACATCGTCACTCGACAAGGCACTAAAACCGAACCTGATAATCCCCAGATTAGTAAGATCACAGACAAAAATACATACCCTGACCCTTGCAAGGAGAAACACACATATCAGGAAGCCACAAACATATTTACAAAACTTGCACAGCACGAAGACATTAGTCACAGTCGACACGACTCGACCCAACATTTAACCCATCTCATTCAAACAGATAAATCTGTCGGTCAGTTCATTGATTTATTACATCAAATCAAAAGCACTAACCCTGAAAAACAAACTAAGAACATATGTAGCCTAAATCAAAAAGACAAAAATGATTTCGACCCTCTTGTCGACCTGGAAATTGAAGGTTTCCATGTCCGACAAGTGGTGCTTGATTTTGGGTCTCAGGTAAATATCATGACCCACGATACATGGGAAAGGATGGGACGACCTCGACTCTATGAGTCCGGTATTTATCTAAAATTAGCCGATCAGGGCCTTATTGAACCTATTGGGGTTTGGAAAAATGTAGACACAACCATTAAAGGCATATCGACTAAGGTTGATTTCGAAATTATTGACCCAAAGGAAGGATCTAGCTCCTTCCCAGCCCTTGTAGGTCGACCTTGGGGTAGAAAGATGAAAGCCTCTATCTCTCTAGATAAAGAACGTATTAAACTCAAAGGGAATGGTCAAAAGGTCATAGTACCTATTAACCCCTCCCAAGGCCAACCCTGGGTTGAACCAATCGATGAGAAAGTCGATATCCGACAACTTTATCAGATCCAAAACAATACTGACTACACAGAACCAAACGCCCAAGGGGAGCTTTACGTAGGTAACCCCGACTCAGTTGGTTACAATTCAGATGCTGAACTATATGACTGGGAAATGGAAAACTATGAAACACAAGCAAGAGGGTGCTGGACTATCCAAAAAGTACAGAAAAAACCCACCCGACAGTGCTCTCTAGTCTCAATTATCCCCAATATTTTTGAGAGAAAAATAAGAGAACACCCTACCTTACAACCGACCAACGAAACAGCCAGGACACAAACCAGGTATAAGGAGAAGGAATCCCCAGTCATGCATGTTGAACAAGTGTCTAAGAACTTTGGCGAACATGGCCGACTACAGAGCTTAGTAGAAACCCTCACCGGTCAAGCAGCTAGATGGTGGGATACCCATCAAACAAAACTCCAGACCTGGACTAGTGCTGCAACTTATTTTGTTGAAAGGTTTGGTGGCAAGAAGCTCACCTCACAAGCACAGATCCCCATATTTACTCAAGGACAGAACCCAGAAGAACACATCCAAACTTGTGAAAAGGAATGGAGAAGCCTCGGACATAAGGATGAGAGAGCCTGGCCACACTTGTTTCCCTCAACCCTAGACGACTTACCTAGCAAATGGTATAAAATGGAGGAAGCAAAAGGTGAAACCTTTTTCTGGAACGACCTCAAAGAAAATTTCATCCAAACCTTCAACTTTATCCCTGAAGATCAACAACTAGTCGAGCCAGTACAACACATTAAATAGTTCATTCAACCGACTGAAACATTCCCTGACAAAGACCCTCGACAGGTCAAGCACTGTAATAGTCTTCACATAAGATCAAAAGTCAAGTCGACCCGATTACAATTGGAGAATGAACACACCGAAGGTAAAAGCTTCAGATGGAAATCGAACCATGCTGAAACAACAAAACGGATCCACTCTGTGCTTAGGGTCGCGACTACCGAAAAACCTGACCTCGACCGAATGACTGCAACCGACTTCCCTGCCACATTCTCACAGTTCCAAGAAGGAAGTCGACCGATCAATGAAGCTAAAGCCCCAGAATGGTTAGATGCCAAAGTAAAAACCAAAGAGGTCGACATTTCAAATGACGACCGACCAAAATTAGCTAAGATTGGTGACTATTGGAATGAGCAACAAACCGCTGAAATAGTAACCTTACTTAAAGAGTTCCAAGACGTCTTTGCAAGGGACTATAAAGATTTGAAAGGGTTAGTTCAAGAAATGGGAGAGATGAAAATCGACACTAAAGCTGATGTCCGACCTGTAAAGAAACGGCCTTATAAACTAGCTCATAAATATAAGGAAATAGTTAAAAAGGAGATAGACAACATGTTAGCTGCAGGTATCATCTACCCCATCGACCAGTCGGAGTGGGCAAGTCCCATGGTCGTCCAGCCTAAGAAACACGACCCGACCAGACTTAGAATCTGTGTCGACTTTAGGGAACTTAATAAAGTCACACTGACAGATCCCTTTCCCACACCTTATGCTGATGAAATATTGAATGAAGTGGCAGGCCATGAATGCTACTCATTCACAGATGGATTTTCAGGGTACAATCAAGTACCTATAGCAAATGAAGATCAGAAGAAAACCACATTTGTTTGTGAATTTGGCTCTTTTGCTTATAGGGTTATGCCTTTTGGCCTAAAGAATGCACCCGCAGTCTTTTCCAGAATAGTTGTAAAAACCTTCCAAGAGTACATCTATAAAACCATGGCAGTCTACTTCGATGACTGGACCATATATTCCACCTTAAAAGATCACTGCACATGGCTCCGACTCATGTTGGAAAGATGTCGGCAGATTCAACTTTCCCTCAACATCAAGAAATGCATCTTTATGACCCCCATAGGGATACTACTAGGACATGTTGTTTGTAAATATGGTATTAAGGATGACTTTGCCAAAATTAAAATTATCCTTGACTTGAAACCTCCAATAAAACCTAAACAGGTTCGGGTGTTATTAGGACATACCGGGTACTATAGGAAGTTTATCCGACATTACTCAGACATGAACTACCCCCTAGAAGAACTACTCAAGGATGATATAGAGTTTAAATGGACAGAGGAATGCCAAATCTCCTTCGACAAACTGAAGAGAAAACTGGTCGAAGCCCCCATACTTAGATTTCCAAATTGGTCGATCAAATTCCATGTGCATATCGATGCATCAGGAATAATAATTGGAGCTATCTTGACTCAACCAGGAGACGATGGAATGGACTACCCTATAGTTTACAGCAGTAGAAAACTAAATAAGGCCGAAAGGAACTATTCGACCACCGAACGGGAAGCCCTAGGAATGGTCTTTGCACTTCAGAAATATCGACACTACCTATTAGCTAACCCCTTCATATTTTACACCGACCATCAAGCTTTGAAATACCTCGTAAACAAACCTCTTCACCATGGTAGAATCTGTCGATGGCTCTTACTGTTCCAAGAATTTGAATTCGAAGTAGTTGTCCGACCAGGGAAGTTAAATATCGGACCCGACCACCTATCCCGAATCGACACAGGAGAGGAACCGACTGGCATTGACGACAACCTACCAGATGCACATCTATTTCGTATAGAAGCAGTACCAGAAAAACTGGAGGAAATTGCTCGGTTCCTAGAAACAGGTCAGGCACCAGAAGGTCTAAACACTAAAAAGAAGCAAATCCTAGCTATGAAGGCTGCCCCCTACAGCCTCATCAACGGGTTTCTATACAAAATGGGGTTAAACGATGTTCTTAGAAGATGTGTACTTGCCCATGAATGAGAGAAAATCATGCACGAAGCACACTACGGACCAGCAGGAGGACACTTTCAGGCCGACACAACTGCTAAGAAAATTCAACAGTCTGGATTATGGTGGCCGACGCTTCATAAGGATTGTAAAACCTTTGTTAGTCGATGTGACAGATGCCAACGACTTGGTCAACCACTGCCGAGTACAGAAATGCCCATGATCTCTATAAACCCTAGTCTTACATTTGAAATCTGGGCTATAGACTTCATAGGACCATTCCCTGTCCCAGCCCGACGATCAGGTGCAAGGTATATTATCACTGCAGTCGAATATGTTACTAAATGGGCAGAAGCAGAACCTGTTGAGACCTGCTCAAGTGAAGTAGCTGCTAAGTTCATTTATGAAAATATTATTACTCGATTTGGATGTCCACTCACTCTGATCAGTGACCAGGGATCACACTTTGTTAACAAAACTATTAAAAATCTAACCGACAAGTTTCACATCGACCACCGACGTAGTACAGCATACCACCCCCAGTCGAATGGTGCAATTGAAGCTTTCAATAAAACACTGACAAAAGGACTGACTAAAATATGCAGTGTTGACAAAGATGACTGGGATGAGAAGATTCCTGCAGTTTTATCGGCATACAGGACAGCCTACAAACGGTCGACTGATCAAACCCCATTTCGACTAGTATATGGACAAGAAGCAGTCGTACCTCTGCACTTCAGACAACAGGCACCTATCATTGCACAGATACTACATGTCGACGTCGAACAGGCCAGGAAAGATAGGCTACTTCAACTTAATAAATTGGAAGAACATAGACTTATGGCCATCCAGCACCAAGAAATACAAAAACAACAGCAGAAAGCTTGGCACGACCGTAATATCAGAAACAAAAATCTGTCAGTCGGTGACCTTGCCCTACTGTATAATAGCCGAGTCAAAGGCAATCCTAAGAAACTTCACACAGAATGGATGGGACCTTATGTTGTCGAAGAAATACATCCCAATGGGTCGGTCCGACTAAAAACATTGCAGGGCCTAGTATTTCGGAAGCTTGTTAATGGAGCCCGACTTAAACGATACAAAAATTGAAAAAAAAAATAAAATCATATAACGGTCTTAACTGACACCAAAAACCTATAAGAAGATACAAAAATTCCAAAAATCAAAAACCGTACACTCCGAAACCACCATCATGACAGCCACTCACACATTCGACAACCGACTTCATTGCCATCGACCATCTGCATCGACCGACCATGTCGACCGTTCTCACCACCGACACCGACCGCCGACCTGGAGCGTCCCATCCCGCATTAATGGCATTGAGCCCCGCCCCATATTCACGAAATCGCACTCGAGTGTTGCAGTTGGACTGTCAAGTCCACCATTAATTCACCCAGTTCGACACTACACCCCACCTGCGCCTATAAATAATGGACACCCCACAGTTCATTTACCACACCACGCACCTACTGAGCATTCGAACTCCCCGTCGACTGAAATTTGTGAACCTTGTAAGAATTCTGACCAGTTTGTTCAGTCCAAAACCATGGCACCCAAACGCACCAGAGCTTCGGCTAAGGCTCAAGAACTTCAGGCAGCAGACTCACCCTTACTCCAGCGACTCAAGCGAATCCAAAACGCGAAAGTCCAGGAGGGTCCGTTTCAAAAGCTATGGATGGATATTCAAGAATGGGCGTTTGAAGACCGACGAATGACCCAGGAGGCTAAGAAAGTTAGGCGTAGCACCATATATGCCTATGCAAACGCACCTCTCATGGCCAGCTTCACTGGTACGAAGGAAGCCGCGGTCAAATTCATTATCAGTCGTTACCACAACGGCCGATTTTACTTTGACCGACCGGTCGACATCAATGGCGAGGTTATCTCCCGACTTACTGGTTTGTCAAACCAGGGTGACCTGGTCCCCATTGGGATCAAGGAAGGGCTAGTCGAACACTTTACAGGTTCGACGTCGGGTAAGAACTCCAAGGGCCTAATGATCAGTCAGATCGAGGCACAAACACCACAGATTGTGGCGAAAATCATCGCCATTACTCTCACCTTGGCTGGTCGCAGTAGTGACCTCAAGCTGGAAATGCTGGACGCCGTCGACAAAATTACAACCGACGGACGCATCTTCAGATGGGCAGACTACCTCGCAGACTTGGTCAAAACCATATGCGAGCGCTGTCAGGAAACAGGAGGTATTATCAAATTCCCCTCCTTAATTATTTCGATTGCTATGTATTATATCTGCCCGGAAGGCAGTCCCATCTTCCGAGAGCCGACTAGGTTTGAGATGCATAGGTTCAAACCCTTTTCCCAAAAAGGAACTGTGCATGAACTCAACCAAGGCAAGGTATTTCTGGAAAACTGGTTCCAGCAGCTTAAGCTGCGCACGACAAGGTGGAGGGTGCCCCAGAACATCCGACGACACCTCCCAGCCGACTCACACATCCAGCTGGAGCTCGACCATACATCAGTATGGTCATCAAACACTCAGGATTCAAATGCCAGGGACCTCGACTACTATCCCACAGTCGAGCAGATCTTTCGGGAGCTGTCTAGGCAGACAAAAACCAAAATTCAAATCCCGGAGGCTGCAAAACAAGTTGACTTCTCTATAGTCGAACCTCTGACCGACCAGGAGAAGGAGGAAGATTATGAGCTGCACCTGTATATCAGTACTTTTGTGATGCAGGATACTTCGACTGGCACTCCTGGTCACGTGCACTTAATAGTGAAGCATCCGACTGCACCAGTAATGGACCCTCCGACCGAGCAACACCAGACACCACCACCAGCACAACAACCAGTACAAAAAACCGCTCCTCCGGCTAGTCAGACGGTCGACCCCGCTCAGACCCCAACAGGAGAAGTCGAGGAAGACAACCCTGAATATGCTGTGTCTCGGAGCATTCTCAAGAAACTAGCGAAGGAGATAGCCATTTCCAGAAGAAACATCAAACTGCAGAAACGTCAGCAAGGCAAAGGTAAGCGCAAGCTTGTCCTTGCTAACTCCACAGATGACAAAGACGAACTGGCAGCCTCAGCACTCGATATTGTCGAGGATACCCGAGCAAATAAGGTAACTGTTGAAACCCAGTTTCAACGTTTTGTCGAAGCAGGAGCACCCGAAGGTCGGCCAAAGAAGGCCAAAACAACACCACTGTCCGAAGATGTGGTCGACCTGGTGATGACTCCTCCCCATCCATCTCCGACTAAAATAGTCGAGGAGCAAGCACCAGTGCAGCAGGACGACGTTTCCCCCGAAGAATTTGCAAGAGTTATCCCTGAAGCACTCAGAGCCAGGGCATGCTCGGACCAGGAGCTTAGAGCCTTCTTTGCAACACTTCCTGCACTGTTCAAATCAGCGCAGACAATCAAGACAACAACTCCCCTAAAAGCAAGTGAAAAGACATACGCACACCAAACAACAGTGTTTACAAGGGTCCATGATGGTGGCGAAATCGCAGGACATGAACAGACCTTCACCGACTACCAACTCCCACCGGAAGAAGACGTTATATCTTCCGACCACAGTCCCCAACACCATTCTCCATCACCACCAGGATCAGGACACCATCCCTCCCCACCTTCACAACCATCATCTCCACCACCCCCACCACCGCCTGATTCACAGCCGAGACCACCATCATCATCACAGCCGGAGGTGGACATACCACCTCCCCAAACACAAAAACCCCCGACCACAGAACCAACCCCTCCGACACAAACCCCTTCGACCTCTGATCCACCTTCCACTTCTGCAGGTCCTCACGACAAACCCACTAAGCAAGCAAAGGAGACCACAGGCCCTCTTCCTAGACCTGCTCAGCTAAGGATTAGCTTACAGGATGTAAGCTCGTTGACCGACTCAGAGGTTGGCCAGCTACTCAACACCCTAGCAAAAGAGTCGAAGAGGAGGATGACCCGACTAAGGAAACAACTCAAGGATAAGGAGACAGAAGAAGTCGAGTTACTCGACAAATGCAGGTCTCTCGTACATACTGTTACCCCAGGACCTGTCGAAGCTGCTACCGACTGACCGTTGGAAAGAGCATATCAGCTGTTTGAAGGTTTGGTATCGACCATACAGACCCACCTCCAAGAGACTAAGGCTGGGCAAAAAGAAGAAACTGCCCTCCTGCTCCTGACTCAGCACACAGCATTCTCAGAGGCTCACAAACTTCTACAAGACCACATGGAGGAATCCATTGTAACTGAGGAAGTACTCCGAGATTGGCCTACTCATTATGGGAAGGTCTATACTCAGACGAGGCAGACCAAACAAGGTCCTCACGACAAACCCACTAAGCAAGCAAAGGAGACCACAGGCCCTCTTCCTAGACCCGCTCAGCTAAGGATTAGCTTACAGGATGTAAGCTCGTTGACTGACTCAGAGGTTGGCCAGCTACTCAACACCCTAGCAAAAGATTCGAAGAGGAGGATGACCCGACTAAGGAAACAACTCAAGGATAAGGAGACAGAAGAAGTCGAGTTCCTCGACAAATGCAGGTCTCTCGTACAGACTGTTACCCCAGGACCTGTCGAAGCTGCTACCGACCGACCGCTGGAAAGAGCATATCAGCTGTTTGAAGGTTTGGTATCGACCATACAGACCCACCTCCAAGAGACTAAGGCTGGGCAAAAAGAAGAAACTGCCCGCCTGCTCCTGACTCAGCACACAGCATTCTCGGAGGCTCACAAACTTCTACAAGACCACATGGAGGAATCCATTGTAACTGAGGAAGTACTCCGAGATTGGCCTACTCATTATGGGCAGGTCTATACTCAGACGAGGCAGACCCGACAAGGCATTCAGGCCTTGGAAAGAAGGAAGTCGACTGAGACGGAATTGAGGCAGACCATAGAAGAACAACTAGTGCTGGAAAACACTAAGCTGCAGAAGTTGGAACGTGAGGCACACCAGTGGGTTCAGCAAGCCGTCCCCAACTTGGATAAATTCGACAACATCTGCCCGCAGATGCAGAGACTACTTGATGCTGCAGACGAACACAATCAGCTGCTGGGCCCCAACATGGAAAATATTGCAGAAATGGCAATGGCAGAGAAGATGTCGGTACTCTCAAATCTTACTACTCTGACTATCGACATTCAGAAGGCTTTGCAGACATGGACAGACTTTCAACATCAGTTTTCCATCACAGCACCAGCAATAGTCGAAGTCTGTGTGCAGAAGAGACCAACTATTCGCCTGCACAGCCCACCTCAGTAGCAGTCTCCCTTTGCAATCCATTTTTGTACTTCTAATCTATTTTTTTTTTTTTTTACCTCCCTTTTTCTTCGAGACGAAGAAATGTTTTGTTTGTGGGGGAGATGTAGAAGGAGCAAGTCGTCTCCAGTCGACTTGAACGAAGACCGACTTAGTCGATCAGCCGACTAAGTCGAGAGACCGACTAAGTCGAGAGACCGACTACGTCGGTCGGCTGAGTAAACACAGTAGTTAGTCTGTTAACTAATAGTCGTGTCGGTTCGGTGAACCGACAGGTAGTTATGATTGTAACTGTTTGTAACCTGTATATATTAGGCTGTTGAGCCACACAAGAACGAAGTTCAGTTCTTGGCTTTGTATGATCTATTGAGAATAATATAATCTGTTCATCCTATCTGTTCTTATCTCTTGTCTCTGTGTATATTTCTGTATATTTTATGTATTATTGGTAACTTTATGTGATCTGTGAGATTACAACAGGTAGTGTTGGGTAATAATTCGACAATGAGTTTTAATGAAGGGATCTCACATTCTATTAGGAGAGTAGCTTCCAGCCTGTATACTAATTGGAAAGGTGTAAAATCGGTGGAATTTTTAACAGTAGTCCTGTAGGCCCAGAGTGTGGAGAAAAGATATAAATGCAAGTATGACTTGGCCTGCCCTACCATCCGTTGAAGCATTGTTTTTAGTACTTTATTTATCACTTCAACCTGGCCATTGGCCTGTGGATAGTAGGGTGTAGAGTTTTCATGTCTAAACCCTAATTTGATGCTAAGATCTGCCATCATTTTATTTTTGAAATGTGATCCATGATTGGTCACGATGGCCTTGGGAATCCCAAATCTCGCAATAATATGGTTGAATAAGAAAATTGCAGTAGTCTTACCATATTTGGCGTATGTGGGAATTGCCTCAACCCATTTTGTAAAAGATTCATCAACCACAATGATGTAGCCATGTCCCCCAGCTGAGGTAGTTTTATAGTGCACAAAGTCTATGCCCCATTTTGCAAAAGGGCCAACTGCTACTACATGATGGAGTAGAGCTGGATGTGTGCATTTCTTGGAAGTAAACATTTGATAAGGTGGGAATTGCTTGACCATTTCAATACAATATTTGAAGATGGAAGGACATAAGTACCCGGCATGTAGGATTTTATGGGCAGTAGCTAACCCAGAAAGATGACCGCCACAAGCTCCAACATGGCAATCATTAAGGACGATCTCAACCTCTTCAAGTGTAAGGAAACAATGTAGGATAGAGTCAACACCACAGCGGTATAGGGTATCATTCAAGATAAGGTAACTTTTAGCCTGGTGGAAAACACGATGAAGTTCATCTCGAGAGGAAGTAGGCTGGTATCGTAAGGTTTGGAGGTACAGAATGATGTCTCCATACCATGGATCTATCATACTAATGAGAAACAGTGATTCATCAGGTAAGGAATTAGAGGGCTCTAGATTCTTAGTAGTACGGGGAAGGTCACATATAATCTCTACAAATACAAGGGACTTCTTGGAAGTAATTTTGGAGAATTATAGGTCAAAATCTTGGAGGATCATGATCCAATGTGAGTATTTTCCCCCAAGCACCTGATGTGTCAGAACATAGTACATGGGGTTGGAATCCGCATAAATAGTAGTGGTGCGGAGCAAAATATAATGACGAAACTTCTAGACCACAATTACTGTGGCCAAAGCAAGTTTCTCCACATGTGAGTATCATATTTTAGAATCCAAAAGACTCTTACTTGCATAATAAATCACATGTTCTTGTTCGTGTTCATCTGTTTGAATGAGGACTATGCCTATCATAGACAAGGATGAAGCCACATACAAGGAATAATCCTAGGCATAGTTGGGTGGTTGCAACACAGGTACATGGGTAAGTGCATGTTTAATATTATCAAATGCACGCTGCATGAAATCATCCCAAATGAAAGGAGTATCTTTCTTAAGCAACCTCATGAAACCATGTGTCCTCTCTGCATAATTACAAATGAAGCGACACAAATTTTTTTCCTTCCCTTGCAAAATTTGGAGTTCAGTGAAATTCGTGGGAGCCGAAAGGGCCAAGATAGCCTCAATTTTCAAAGGATCGATACGGATGCCATCTTTAGAAATGACAAAACCAAGAAGCTGGCCAACTTCGACACAAAAAACACATTTATGGGGGTTTACATGAATGTTAAAATGACGACATTGAATAAATATAGCTCTCATATGATCGACATGGATATCCCGCTGCTTGGAATGGGTAGGTAGGTCGTCTAGATAGGGTTCCACAACATGTTTAATGTCATGAAAAGATAATGACATGGTGTGTTGGAATGTTGTGCCAACATTTTTTAAATCGAAAGGTAGTTTGCTATAAGAAAAATTTCACCAAGGGAAAATTAATTCCATCTTGTGTTGGTAAGATGGGATAATATCAATCTGATTATAGCTGAAAAAGCCATCCATAAAGGAGAAAATGACATTTCCGGCACAGTTATTGATTATTTGATCGATATAGGGAGTGGGAAAGTTGTCTTTTGGACAAACTTGATTCAAGTACCTAAAATAGATACAAACCTTAATAGTACCTTGCTTTTTATTGACAGGGACTATGTTGGACACCCATTCAGTAAGTGGTATGGGGTAAATGAAACCAGCTTTCAAAAGTTTTTCAACTTCCTCTTTGATAGCAGCTACTTTTCGAGGATGAACCTGTCGTAGTTTCTGGCGTATGGGCTTGGCATCAAGATAAGTTTTGATTTCATGGAAAATGATAGAGGGATCAATCCCAGGCATTTGTTCATATGTGCATGCGAAGACATCTCAAAATTGTTTGAAAAGAGTCATGTATGTTTGGATTTCTTCAGGGGAAGAGTTTTGTCCTATGCAAATGTTCTTGGAAACACTCGGTTTCACAGATATGTCAATGGGTATAGACTTGGTAATGTTGCATAAATTCCCTTTAGAATTGACACTATGAGTGAGGATTGTAGATTGAGGGTTGAGGACTATATCAGATGAAACTGTG
Organism: Pseudotsuga menziesii; assembly: GCA_001517045.1. NCBI lineage: Eukaryota > Viridiplantae > Streptophyta > Pinopsida > Pinales > Pinaceae > Pseudotsuga > Pseudotsuga menziesii. The sequence goes on along the minus strand of LPNX010217862.1, from coordinate 50,300 downwards.
GAGGCAAAGTGATTTTCTGCCATATGGCAAGGGAGAAGGAAAGAAGGTCTGTGATGATAATCTTCCCAAGGCATCTCATCTAATGACCTAACTTCCATGATAGAATCATCTATAGGAAGTGTGTGTGAAAGATAATCCAGAGATGGGGAGGCCAATATGGCATGTGATAATGGCATGTGATAATGGTCTGAGGCCACCAAGAAATGATCATTGATGGCAGGATCACTGGTAGCTTGGATTGCATTGTACATCTCTTCGAAAGGGGAAAAGGATGAGGACTCATCAGCAATTGCTTTTCCTTTGTTTGTACGAGAGCTAGAAATCAAATTAATGGATGTAGTTTGCTAAAAAAGAGGAGGGTCAAAGGAAGGAAAGACTCCCATAAGTGAAGAATCTTTGATGAGGCCTACTCCGATGTATTGATACTGTGGGGTGTTCATGAGTGGAATGTTGTTTACATCATTTTTAATGGCGCTAGGTGTGATGAATTCTAACTAGTCAACAATAACAATCTTTCCTTGGAATGGGAACTGGACGATCCAAAAAACGGTCGATGCTACAAATTGCATAGCATAAAACTAGTTGTGACCTAGGAGTAAGTTGCAATCCAAAGGATCGTTGACAACTTCGATATGAATGGAGATTGACTTGCCCCCCAGTTCAACATGGATGGCAGGTAGTAATCCATAGGTTTGAAATATGCCACCATCAAAATCCTTAAGAGTGGTAGGTGAACGGTTGATTTCCATAGATTCAATGGCTCTCCAGTAAGATAAATACATAACTAATGTAGAGGCACCCTCGTCCGAAATGGTACAACGAACAGTCTTTCCAGCAATCTTTATAGTGATTTGGAAATCTAACTAATGTGAAAGTCTAATTTTCAAATCATCCATTTTGAAAGTGATGATATTACTATTCTCGGGATCCATAGCTCCAAGAGCAATAAGCAAATTTTTATGTTGAGTTGGGCAGGTTTGAAATACTTCTAAAGCCAACATAGCGTAGGGTGCCTCAGCCAAATATTCAAAAATATTATAGTATTGGGCATCACGAGCGTTAGGATTGATTATGGACTTACGTAGAGTGCCTTTTGGTGGACGAAAAATTGATTCAGGTATAGATTTTTCAATATGAAGACCATTGTTAGTAGGAGGTGTGGATGTTGAGGTTTTTTTAGATGGAATATCATCAGGTTTATTTTTCGGAGGAGGATCATAACTGTGTGCTCTTGTATTCAAATCCATTGTTTCACTAGACATCATATGAACTTCATCAGTGGAGGAAGAAGTTTTGTTTAAGGACTTATGATCAATTAACTGTTGTTGGGAAGGGAAAAGATCTTTTAAAATGATTGGGGTGGGTGAAGCTTTTGTGGAGTCGCCAATTTTGTTACTAGGAATTCTCAACCAGTGATGACACTGCTTGTTCCTCTATAATGAAAAACACAACTACAAAACAAAAGAACCACAGCCACATATCCTTCCCTTGAATAGTCAAATTAATTAACATAACACATCATATACCTAAACTGTAGACCTGTTTATCTATTCTCCAGAAAGTCCTTGAGATGATTCATTACCTGCAAGATGGATCACAAGACAAACAAAAAGATGAGAGCATCATGATAATCAACTATCCATATTGGTGATCAAGGAGTCTAATAAGATTTAATCACAAACACAATATTCAAATAAAGGAAAGGGAAATGTTTTTTATTAATAATGGGTGAGAAGAAGTACAACCAAAAGCCTTGATGTTCACAGCTTATGTCTCAACAAATTTCTATAAAATACAATGAAGATCTCTCTAGCTACAAGCTACCTCTACTTTGCCTCTATCTAGACTTCAAACAAGAAACATAAGGATGCTTTTTCTGGTCTCCCCCCACTCTCTTCATTGAAACTCCATTTATAGGCCAAGAAATCATAGGATGACTTGAAAAAATGATAGAATAGGATCCCTATAGGTGAGGGAGGTGAATGCCACCTCTCCCAGACATGCAGGAACTAATTCCATGAAGGATCCCGTACGAAATATTCTAGAAACTTCTTTTTTTCCCCTTTAAGTGACCATCAACACTTTTTGGTAAATTGGACAGAGCACTGATCTAGGATTTTTTCCAACTACGAAGGGTTAACGACGCTTTTTCTTAACTAATGGAGGCACTGATGACGCTCTGTGGAAAAGGTGAAAGAGCACCATTCCTTCTAGGTTAGGGAAAAAAATGGCCAAGGTGATCCAAATCAGGCTTTTTGAGAGGATGACAGGAAACAATAAAATCATCTGAAGGCTGACTAAGCAATGTGAAATTTTCATGTGCAACAAAATACGAATGCCATCCTTGGAAACAATGAAACCAAGCAATCGTCTGGTCTCAACACAAAAAATACATTTGTGTGGATTGAAACGAATATTAAAATGGCGACATATGAGAAAAATGGCTCTCATATGATCAGCATGGTGATCCCGCTGCTTGGAATGAGCAGGAAGGTTGTCAAGATAAGGTTCCACAATGTGCTTAATGTCATGGAGCATATGAGATGGAGCGTTGAAATGTAGCACCATCCTGCTTCAATCCAAACGGGATTTTTTTATAGGAGAAATCCCCCCATGGGAAAATGAAAGTCATCTTATGCTGATCTGATGGGAGTATCTCATTTTGATTATAGCCAAAGAAACCATCCATAAATGAAAAGATGACACAGTCAGCACAATTATTGATAATTTGATCGATGTACGAGGTGGGAAAATTGTCCTTAGGACAAGCTCGATTCAAATACTGAAAATCAATGCAAACCCTAATAGTACCCTATTTTTTATTGACGGGGACTATGTTGGACACCCATTAAGTTAGGGGCATGTGGTAAATTAAACCAACCCTAAGAATTTTTTCTACTTCTTCCTTAATGGCTACTTCTTTCTTCTGATGGACCTGATGTAAAATTTTTTGAACTGGATTGGCACCAAGGTAGGTTTTAATCCTTGAAATACAATAGAGGGATCTATCCCTAGAATTTATTTATAGGTCCAAGAAAAATTTCTTTGAATTCCTTGAATAAGGTCGTATAAGATTGTACCTCTAAGGATGAAAAGTTCTGGCCTATTTGAATGTTCGCTGGAGTACCATGTTTCACTGATATATGAACTGCCATGGTTTTAGTAATTTTACATAAATTTCCCTCGCCTTCGACATCACGAGTGAGGATCAGAGACTAAGGGTCAGGTTTTATATCAGAAGAAACCATTCAAGAAAATTTCTCTTATACCATATGGAAATGGGGAAGGAAAGAGGATCGATGGTGATTATATTTCCAAGGCATCTCGTCTAGGGACATAACTTCCATGATGTATTCATCAAAGGAGAGTGTATGTAAAATATAATCTAGATACAGGGGGGTTTGAGCCAATACAGTAGGCGATAAGGATATAAAGCCACTAAGAAATGATCATTGATGGTGTAGTCACTGGTGGTTTGAATAGCGTGGTAAATTTTCTCAAAAGAAGTCATTGATGTTGATTCAACAATAGACTTTCCTCTATCTATAGTAGAAGCAGAAATCATGTTCATGAATGCACACTGTGAAACAGGAGGAGGCTTAGATAATGGAAAGATTCCCATGAGTGGAGAATCTTTGATTATACCTACTCCAATGTTCTTATATTGTGGGGTCATCAAAATTGGAATGTTGTTTGCAGTATTTGAGGTGGAATCAGGTTAATAGAAGTCTAACTAATCAATAGTAACAATCTTCCCTTGAAATGGGAATTGGACTACCCGAAATACAGATGAAGAAACAACCTACATATCATAAAACCAGTTTCTACCTAGGCTAATATTCTAATATAAATGAGCGTCAATGACTTCAACATTAATGGAATCTGATTTCCCACCCAGTTCCACCTGGAGGGAGGGTAGTAATCCTTAAGGTTGAAATCCATGACCATCAAAGGAATTTAGTGTTGTGGGTGAACAGTTAATTTTAGGATAACCAATGGCTCTCCAACAAGACAAAGACATTATCGAGGTGGAGTCTACCTCATCCAAAAAGGTACGATGGATGGTATTTCCAATTGATTTTGTGGAAAACTAGAAAGTCAACTGATGTGAGAGCCTAGTTTTAAAATCATCCAACTTGAAAGCAATGATGTTGTTATTTTCAGGATCCAAAGCTCTAAGGGTTGTGAGAAAATTCTTTTTCTCCATGGGACATGTTTAGAGTAATTGAAGAGATGACATAGCACAGGGTGCTTGAGCCAGATATTCTACTATATTATAGTATTGGGTAGCACGTGCGTTAGTATTAAGGATGGACTTTCTAAGTGTTATCTTCAATGCATGGAGAATTGCGTCAGGAATAGGATTATCAATATGAATACCATTACTTGAAGGAGGGGTGGAAACTGAAGGTTTGTCAGATGGAACACCATCAGTTTTCTATTCTAGAGGAGGGTCACAAGTTTTGTATCTTGTGTTAAGGTGAATTGATTCACTTGACATCATTTTAACTTCATCAATGGAAGACAAAGAAGGTCAATGCAAGGATTAATGATTAAACAATTCATGTTGGTTGGGGAAAGGTTATTTAAGAATTGTACGGGTGGGTGAGATTTTCAAAAATTTACTAACTTCCTCTCGATGAGGACACTCTTTAGTAAAGTGGTCACCTCCACAAATCATGCATGGAAAATTTTCCTTTCTCTTATTCTTAGAATCAACATCAGGTTTTTGTGTTTTACCTTCATGTTGGTTATGATATTTCTTGGATTTATTTTTACCTTTCTTCTTTCCTCCCGAATATTAAGCATATTGAATCGCATTTACTTTGGTGGAAGTAGTAGGAGGGGATGCAGTTTTCGGTGGCAGAACAGGTTTACTAGTTGGTGAGGCAAGTGGATTTTTCTGCCGATTGTGTTTGAACTGAACCAAGAATGGCATCGATGGGTGGTACCGTTGCAGCTATTGCAGGGTCTGATGTAGGGAGATAAGCATGAGGGATTAAGTCATACAAAGTACTTGAATGGGAATAAACAAAGTCTAGATACTTAGCATGGCTAATGGTCTGGTCCTATATAACAACACCTCCCATGGTGACATCCCTAGCAATGGGGGGAAGTAAATATTTCCTAAACCAATCATATAGTAACTAATCAAGAATGAGAGCCTTAATTAACCTACGTCTTTGTCTCCATTCATGTATATCATCAGAGATATGCATGGAAGTAGCTTGGAGAAGTGAGGTTAACACGTATGTACCTATCTCGTACCGAATTAGTAATTGAAAATGGGTTAAAATTTCCATCGCTAAGGTATTAAAGTACCAAAAGGAATGTTGGGGCAGCTTGATGTACCTTTTCACAGCTACTCTGATGAGGGTTATCTGAAACAAATGCAAATGGATTGAACCATCCATCAGATAATTTGATGAACACCATAGATGAAATGCCATCACATGTTTTTTTGTGTCCTTACCAATTTTACCGTCGAATTTAGGTATGTCGTAGGGTAACTTAATCGGGATTGCCGACCATGAGGGATCATGATGTATCAGATCGTTAATCAATATGAACAAATATGGCATATATAACAAAGCTAGAAATGGAAATTGTTGATTAGATTGAGGATACTGGTAATACAAGTATGGCATCTACAGACCAGGAGGACCATATGCATATTGATAAATAGGGATAAATGAAATACCCATGGCCAATTGGTTGGGTGGTTGGTTTCCAAAAGACCAGTAGAACTTCCACCAAGAAAGGGGCTACCCGAGGGAGGTGGGACTATAAGGGGTGGGCCTCCAATTGTTTATGGTCATATAACTGGTGGTGGTGGTCCTCCAAATGATGGTCCTCCAGGTGGTGTTCCTCTAGACGATGGTCCTCTAGATGGTGGTCCTCTCGGTAGTTTTCCTTTAGGTGGTGGTCCTCCATATGGTGGTCCTTCAAATGGTGGTCCTCCAGATTGTCCACTAGGTCCTCTAGGGGTCCTCTAGGTGGTGGGCCTCTGAGTAGACCTCCAAAACCTCTAGCAATGTTTACAAATTCTCCTCCATAGGATGGGACATTAGACCAATTACGTTTCCCCCAAGGGACATAAGAATTCTTGGGGTATGGAATTCCAGGTTAAACATGCTCTGATGGTGGTGGTTTATAAACTTGATGAACCATAGGTAGTTAATTCCCAACGTAATTTTATCCCCAAGAAAGTAGACTAAAGGTGGGTTGGACGCATGAAGGTCCTTCCTAGAAGGACAAGGGTACAACTATGTTAGTATTAGGAGGAGGAGTATTTACTATTGGAGGTCACATCAGTAAGTTCTTCCATATACTAGAAATAGTTCCCCCGATAGGTAAAGGAACTTGAGTTGGGGAACGCCCCCCAAGTGTTGAAACTATTAGGGAAGTAAAAATTGATGGAGAGTTTTGACTAGGAGGGATGGGGGTGGAGGACTGACATGGACCTTGAGTAACCATGTTTTGGGATGGCGACCCTGAGCCAGGAGCTACTTGAGGTGGTGAAAGGGCATGATATCTAGGTGGGGTTGTTCTTGAAATGTGGGGAAGTTAGGAAAATATTCTCATTCTTATGTTTTCACCCATATTACATATATGTTCAATAGATTTCTGGAATAATTCTTCATTTAATGGAACGTCTATAATGGCTTGCTTCATAGGGGAAACTACAGATAGATCCGGTTTTGTTGTAGTAGTTCCATACTCAGAAATGGCTTGCTCTAGGAAGGTTTTCTAAAAAGCATCATTTGGACCAAATTATGTTCCTATAGTGTCATCTGATGGGTGATTGAATACCAAATCGTAGGAACTGGGTTGACCTTCCATTGGAAAATGAAAGGTTGAATCAGCCGTAGGAGGTTGTTGGACCAAATGATTATCATAAGTAGAGAATTCTTCCCTAGTTTGAGTAACTAGAACATCTTCTACATGAGAATCAGTAGAGTTTGTTCGATCCATGGTTTCACCTTCATTTATTTCCATGACAGCAGGAGACTCGGGTGGTAGTCCCTATAATCTATAAGAACGCCTAGTAAGTAAATCAGTCGGGGTGTTGGTTGAGGTTTTCTACCCTAGATTTTTGGACAAAGAGGAAAATACACAAAAAAAACTACGCAAGCTAAGGCCACAAAAAAAATTAAATGACAGGATGAGCTTATGATAATCAGTTCCTCACTAGGATTTTCAAGTTGTCACAACTCACGATATATCACAGGGTCTAATAGTGAAATGAGAAAAGGGGAATTGGGACTGTACCCTTTCCTAAACACCCGCCTATTTATAATAAATGTGCATAGTATCTCCCCGATTGTTGTTCTAGGTGTATTTCTCCAACAAGAAGGCCAAAAGGATTTTATCGGTTGGTTAAGGTACCCTAGAGGGGCCTCCTAATATATGCAAGGTACATGGGAGATGAAATTTGTATTAGTGTTTTCTAATGAACATTTGTATGAAAGGGGCCTTCCGATATACAATTGAGTACGTGAATTACCTTTCTATATAACTCAAGGGTATGTGGAAGGTCGTTCTATTTACAAACGGTACGTGGAATAACCACACAGTCCCTGGGATGGAGCACAGGCATAAAATGGTAGCTCCTATGTTTCAAGAAGTTGGAACACGTCTCTACCCTATCACTCAAATTGCTGAAAATTTTAACCTAAGATAGTGCTTACTTTATCTTGATGGTTAGTGAATGTTTGTGAGGTGTATATTAAGATGCAAATTTAAAATATATATGTCATGTAATTCTTTTCCTTCGATGAAAGATAACTAGAGTAGGGGAGAAATATTTTTATTTCAAAAACACAAATCCATGCTATTTTCAACAAAGCAGACTTCAAGTTATGCGATAATATTTTAAAACACACAAGATTTTCACCATTACAACTATATAATCTCTGAAAGGAGAAAGGAATGAGATCCTCTAATGTTTATTAAGACTAAACATTCTCAATCAAATTCATAAAGATCTACTTTCCTAAGCACTCATAAAAACCAGGAATGAACTTTTCCTAAGCACTCATGCAAATAAAACAAGCTAGCTAACTTATTTTGATTTTTTCATATGTTTTTGAAAAATAAAGAGCATAAAACAACTGAAATAAACTAATTCCAAAGAGGCTACATATATTATTTTTCAAAACAAGCTTTTAAGAGAATGACCTAAGACAGTCATGCATGCAAAACTATAAATAAAACACAATTCCTTTTCACTATAAATTTCCTATGGATCAAAATTATTAAATCTAAAATGAAAAGATGAGATTAGGCTACCAAAATGTGAGATCCATAAAGGAGACAACAAGCAAATCACACAACAAACTTTAGAAAAGAAATTTTTTTGAAAAACCATGCTCTAAGGAAGTAATGTACTCACCTCGGTGCACTGTGTATAGCTGCACTAGAGTGGCAGCAGGTGGACAACGCACTGTGTTCACTGAGTAGAGGCATCAGCAATGCTCTGTTTCATATGGAGAAAGGCACCAGCGATGCTTAGTGACAAGGTGCAGAAGGTGCCAGAGAGGGATGGCACTTTGTCAAATATACCCAGGTGCGGTGACAGATTCACAAGTGGAAAGAATCCAATCACCTTCCAAGAAACCAAAAGGACTGAGCTGGAATGATACATAAGTAAAGAAAAACTTCAAACAGAGGAAAATTGATGAAAAAGTAAGGTGTATTACTTACCTTAATAATCCAAATGAGTTAAGAAAGAGATTGAAAATTTTACAAGTGGGAATGTTAACAACAATTATAGATATAACTTGATCTACTTCAGATCTAGCTGGATCTTCTCCATATCTGACTAGATCTACCCCAAGTCTGACTGGATCAGGCTATCCCTAGTATGGTCACTGATTTTGTTTGTAGGAATTTTGCAACCGGTGTAGACACCCCTTGTTCTGTTGATGTAATTGTAACTTCAGAATGTATTCACTTGTATTTCTTATGTATTATACCCCGATGTTTATTCTGGGATGTGGCTGTAATGTAATTGAGTCATTTCATGCCCCGATGTTCCTATTGGGAGGTTCTATAATGTAAACAAGTCATTTCAAGTCATTGTGGGTAACCCTCCTATTGGACAAGGGTTAAAGTGCCCGCAGTTCCAGGGCACTAGGATTATTAGACTCTCCTAGAGAAGTCGACCCTAGTAGGGTTTAGTCAAGTCAGGAATTAGTATAAATAGAGAGCTATCCTCCCTATTTATCACACACTCACTCACACTCAGTCGTAGCGCATAGCTGAGCAAGAAGAAGACACTGGGGCTAGGAATAAAGAGGTTACTGTTGTCGGGAGATCATCTTACTATTTTGGGGTCTTACTTTTGGTGCTGATTCTATCTCTAAGGAAGTTGTGGGGTTTTCTCCATTTATGGTTTCCCTGAGGAAAAAAATTGTGTTCATTGTCTCTAGTGTTTGATTTCTGTGCTTGTTATTCTCTCAGTTAAAGATCCTAATGTAATGTTAGCTTAATGTTAAAACTCTAACATGGTATCAGAGCTAGCCTGATAAGAATACACTGTGCAGCTATGGGAACTAGGGCTTCCTACTTTTTGTATCTCTCTCCATAGTTTATCAGAAAAAGAAGGTTGGACTAACTCTCCTCCCTAGGGCGTGTCACACCCCCGATTTTGACCCCGTTGCATTAGATGTATATGATGTATATATTGTAATAATCATGGTGTGGAGCTAAAGGCCAAGGCCCCAACATTGATTGGTTATGCTATGTTTTGGATTTAAAATTTTCACCGATGGTATATCGGGGCATGCAGTACATATGTTATGTTGGTCATCATGTAAATATGCATCTTTAATTAATTAAACAAACACGACCAGCTACGATTGCGGCAACTAAAATGAGAAAGGGACATGATTTTCACAAGGATAAGGATGTGGGGGAATTTGTCAAACCTTGGCCAATGGGGTAAAAATTCATGTGTCTTCTTTCCTTGCCTTACCCAACCACTTTCATTGAAGAATGGCTGCTGGTGGTTGAGGAATTTAATTGTTTTGGGAGTGGGGTGGCAGGACTGTCAGTCCTCACCCACACGCACACTCCACTAGCGTTGAACCTCACAATGGGCAGGGAATGAAGAGGCCCTTCATTCATTCTCCTCACTCACATAGACATTCTTCTCTCCACACCTATTCTGAACACTCACGCACTCCAATCCGCGTCCTCTCTGTTGTTGTTCATCCACGCACAAGCTGGAAGTTGTCCGCCCTCATGCAGGGACCGTTGTCTGCTCACTATCCTCACACACAGTTTCGAAGTCGGTATTCTTCTCTTCCTCTGTGTGGTTTATGAATGTATTACTGGTGACTTCATTGAACAAGGGGGAGCTATTGTTTTCCCTTGTTTAGAGCTGTGCTCGCTGATAGCTTCAGGGTTGTGGTCTCCCCCACACTATGAACTTGGTTTCCTTTCCATCCTTGAACTGTGTAAGTTCCTTGGTGACTACATTGTTCAGTTTGGGTCACCGATTTTTCTCACGTTGTTGGTTGTGGCTGCTACGGTCTTCCTTAAATTTTGGGGACTATTGTAAATTCACTTGAGAGTCATTTTGGCCACGATAGGGCCAAGAATGAATCAGAATTTGTCTCCCCTATCTTAAGTTGTATCAGCTGATTGATTGCATACGTGCAATGGTTGGTATTCGGAATGTGTGGAGAGTAGGGATGGGGTCTTAGTTTTTCTTGACAAACCTGGTGGCTGGAAACCACACGAACAGAGCTAGAGGGGTGGCCTTCTTCTCCATCACCCCTGAATAGCACTGGAAGGGAATGCAGGGCCTGAGGGACTGTGTAGCAGAGAAGGGACTGATTCCTTGCGTTGGGTGTGTTTGGGTGTCTTATAGGTTAGGATAGTTCTGGTGTAGGTGTTCTTGGCTCTGTAATGAGCTCACCAGCTTAGCATTAAGCCTTTCCCACTCCTGCATGGCCTGATAAACCCAACTGTGTTGGCCTGGCTATGTTTGTGTATACTTAGCTATGTGTCAGTCTCCTAGTTCCCTTAATCCTTGGAGAATCATGCCCAGCTCGGGGGTGGCAACGCTGCTGAGAGATTAAGGAGCACGCTGGCCTATGGTTGGGTGAAACATTGCAGCGACGTAGCTAGTTGCGGAACGACTTCTTCATAAGATAAGTCATCTTGTCCATTTTACTTCTACAATCGTAATTTCTGCTAATGAAAATGATGAACATGTTAAATGAATTCTTGTGTGAATGCATGTTGATTTTGCTGTGCATGATAAATAACAATAGCTGCGTATGATAAACAAGGACATTTGTGCCTGTTTTACCTTAATGCATTTTCCTGCAGCATTCTATTTATGCAATTTTGTGCATACATATGTTCATGGAGCTCTTAGCCTGGATGGTTAACGCCATGGGGTCGTGTCCTCTTTGCTGGTCGGAGGCATGGGGACGTGACAGTATGGTATCAGAGCATCAGGGTGGCAACAATGGGCCTCTATGGGCCAAGAAGGAGCAACTAACAGAGGTTGTATCTCATTCTGCCCAGCAAAATCAGTGGACAACTGGTAAAATTCAAAAGAAGACGGTATAGGTGTTGAGAGGTAGGGCCACTAGCGGGAAAGGCTTCCACTGTTGCGGAATAGTTAGGCGGAAGGACTTTCGACGTAGCGGAAGGGATTAGTGGAAGAGACTTCCGCTGTAGTGGAAGAGCTAGCAAAAGCGCACCCGCGGAGGCTGTTTGGAGGGAAAATTTGAGAAATTCGTCTAAGTGTTGAGCGGTCGGGCCACTAATAGGAAAGACTTCCGCCGTTGTGGAAGAGCTAGGCGGAAGGAATTCCGACGTAGCAGAAGCGCTAAGCGGAAGCATGCCCGAAAAAACAATTGGAAGAGAGCCGAAAAGAAAATTTGTCTAAGTGTTCCCCATCGAAACAATTAGCGAAGTGGACTTGCGCCTTTGCGGAAGAGTTAGCGAAGTGGACTTCCGCCATTGTGGAAGAGTTAGTGAAGTTGAATTCTGACATAGCGGAAGAGCTAGTGGAATGGACTTCCACCATTGTGGATGGCGAAGCAACTACGCACCCGACGGAAAAGTCCTCCGATCGCCGACACCGTCGAGGAGGTTAAGGGCTCGAAATCATTAACTCTCGGAGGAAGAAAGTGCTCATGCGCCTGCCGTTGCGGAAGCCAAAGTCATTAGCCGGCCGATGAGGAAAACAGCTGATGCCGCGAGGAAGTTAAAAAATTTTCTAAGTAACCCGCGGCCATCGGAAGGAGTTTATCTTTGGTGTTCCGCCGTTGCAGAAGCCAAAGTCAATATCCGGTTGATGAGGAAGACAACTGACGCCGCAAGTGAAGTTAAAAAATTTTGTAAGTAAAGGGCGGCCGTTGGAAGGATTTTATCTTTGGTGTGCCACCGTTACGGGAGCCAAAGACACTAAGCTTCCGATGTGGAACGAGTGCCGACGCCGATTTGGTTGTGTTGCCAATCGAAAGAAGATGGGGTTTCCTGCGCCGTCGTTGTGGAAGTGAAAGGCACTAGCCTGCCGATGTAAGAAGTTTTCCAACGCTGATTTGGTTGTGCCGCCGATGGGAAGAAGATGGAGAATCATGTTCCACCGTTGCGGCTGCGGAAGGAACTTCTTCACCGACGAAAGGAAGAAGTTGAGCCGATGGAGGGGGGGAAATTGAAAACAAAGATGTCAGAAGGTTAGAGCTTCCGACATCCGATGAGTAGGGTCATCGGAGCCCGTAGTGGAATGAACGACCGCCATTGTGGCTACCGAAAGGGTTAACCTTCCGAAGGATTAGAAGACCCGATTGTCGATGGACCCGACAACTGATGTACATCAGAACAGTTTAGTCACCGATACAGTGGAGGGATTAGTGGTTCCGACCCCCAAAACATCGGAATGATTTAGTGAAAATAGGTAGTGATTTACAAAAGAAATTTGGAAAAAAAAATCTAGTGTTTGGGAAAACTTGTAATTTTATGATTTTTCCAAGAAAAGGTAAGTAATGCTGGTTTATATTAATGTTATGTATCTAACAATTATGTTACTAACACATTTGTAGAGTCATAGTAGGGAAGTTTTCCAAGTGGTGCAATTTGACAAGTAAGTGGTGGTTCAGTATGAGAACCCATGATGGGTATGATGCTCGGGATTCACATGAACGAGCAAAAGATGCCATGGGAGAAAATGCCCAAAATAGGAATGATGACATTGAGTCTAATGGAAGGATATTCCAAGAGACAGCGTCGAATGTTGCAGCCACTATGAGAAGCTTGATCAAGGCCCAAGAAGAGCAGCATTAGTTGAATGCTGCTATGTTGTAGAGTTTGACAGAATTACATAAAAGGATAGACTCTAGACGAGGTACAGCAAGACCAGAAGGTAGTAAGAGCAGTACTAGGAGAAGGAGAAGGACTTCTAGTGGATCATCTGATTCTAAAGAATCCAGTGGGGATTCAAGTTATTCTTCTCATAAAAGGAAAAGAAGGAGACATCATAGGGATCGCTCTCGGGATGAATTTAAGAAAGCCAAACCTCCTATATTTGATGGTGAGATAAAGACTGGACAAGAGGATAAAGCTTGCATTCTTGGGATAAAGAATTACTTTCAAGTGCATGACTATTCAGGAAACATGAAGGCAAGATTTTCCATATTCAATCTGAATGGAAGAGCATCCATTTGGTGGGAACACTTCAAGCAAGTAAAAAGGATCAGTGAAAGGAGAATTAAGTGGAAACAGTTCAAGAAGTATTTCAAGCAGAAATACCTCTCTCACAGGTATTATGATGACAAGATTAAAGAGTTCCATGAGCTAAGATTGGGATAGTAGACCATGGAAGAGTATGCAAATAAGTTTTTGGAGATGTTGAGGTATGTCTGGTACATCAGAGATGAAAAAGTGAAGGTCCAGCGTTTTCTGAGTGGATTACCTCAGTCTTAAAAAGATAGAATTGAGTTTTATGAACCTAGAACTCTTGAGGAAGCAATAATGAAGGATAAGTATTGCTATGAGCAAAGCAAAGGTAAACCTGATTACCATAAGGCATGGAAGGATAAGAAGAATGAGAAGTTTGACCAAAGGAAGAAAGGTTTTAAACCTTCTAGCTTCAGGAATCAGCAGAAGCAGCCATCCCAAGTTGCGAGTAAGCCAGTTGGAGTGACCGGAGAAAAGCCTAAGGATCCACAACAGAATAGAGGACCACTCCAATGTTGGAAATGTGGAGGACCCCACATGCGCAGGAATTGTCCACTCGAGAATAAGAGTGCAAGGCCAGCTTATAACATCCATGAAGCAGAAACAATGGGTCAAGTAACAAGGGCAGTTCCTAGAATCTATGCAGCACTGAAGGACCGCTAGGTAGATCACCAGTCAAGTGTGGTTGAAGTAGCAGGTAAGATTGTTGAGCAATATGTTTCTATTTTGATTGAACCCGGTTCTACACACAGTTACATTACTCCTAGAGTAGTGGAGATTTGTGCTTTTAAGAAAGTAAAACATAGGAAGTCTTGGTTAGTTTAGCTAGCCACTGGAACTAAGAGAAAGGTTAGTGAAGTGGTAGAGAAATGTCCATTGGTAATGAATGGATTGTTCACGTGTGTAGATCTGAATGTTCTACCGCTTGGTTCCTATGATGTTCTCATTGGAATGGATTGGTTAGAAGCTCACAGGGTGAAGCTTGATTGCTACAATAAGACTTTCGAATGCATGGATGAAGAAGGAAACCTAGTAGTTGTGAAAGGCATTCCAAAGGTGATTTCAGTACGGCAGGTTTCAGCAATGTAGTTAAAGAAGTTCTGTAGGAAGGGTTGCCAGTTGTATGCAGCTCAGATTTTGGAGGAAACAAGAGATGAAACTCCTCAGTTGGAGAACTATTAGGTGTTACAGGAATTCAAGGATGTGTTTCCTGATGAGATTCCAGGGCTTCCTCCAAAGAGGGACATTGATTTCACAATTGAACTTGTGCCAGGAGCAGCACCAGTGTCCAAGGCACCCTACAGGATGAGTACACCGGAGATGCTAGAATTGAAAATGCAACTGCAAGAGTTGTTGGAAAAGAAGTATATCCAGCCAAGTGTGTCTCCTTGGGGAGCACCAGTTCTGTTTGTAAAGAAGAAAGATGGTACACTAAGGTTATGTATTGATTACAGACAGTTGAACAAGGTTACCATGAAGAATAAATATCCTTTTCCTAGGATTGATGACCTCTTTGATCAAATGAGAGGAGAAAAGGTGTTTTCTAAGATTGACTTGAGGTCTGGTTACCATCAGGTGAGAATCAAGGATGAAGACATTCATAAGACAACCTTTAGGACAAGGTATGGGCATTATGAGTTTGTAGTGGTACCATTTGGTCTCACAAATGTGCCAGCTACATTTGTGTGCCTTATGAATAGCGTCTTCAGCAAGTATTTGGATAAGTTTGCTCTTGTTTTCCTTGATGACATTCTTGTTTATTCCAAGAATGAGGAAGAGCATGAAGAGCATTTGAGATTGACATTGAATTTTCTCAAGGAGCATCAGTTGTATGCGAAACTAAGCAAGTGTCGGACTTCTATAGAGATAGAATTTAGTATTTGGGTCACATTATCTCAGAGGAGGGTATATCTATGGACCCTAAAAATATAGAAGCCATTATGAATTGGCCTACTCCAAGAAATGTGACAGATGTGAGATCTTTCATGGGACTTGCAGGATACTACAGGAGATTCATTGAGGGATTCTCAAAAGTTGCACATGCTATCAATTCTTTGCAAAAGAAGGGGATGAAGTTTGAATGGACATCGAGGTGTGAAGAAAGTTTTCAGAGGTTGAAGAATCTTCTCACTAGTGCACCAGTATTGAAGGTTGCAGATTCAGGGAAAGATTTTGTGGTATGTACCGATGCATGTGGACAAGGGCTCGGAGGAGTCCTTATGCAGGACAACCACGTGATATGTTATGAGTCAAGAAAGTTGAAGGAACATGAGATGAACTATGCCACTCATGATCTAGAGCTTGCGTCCATAGTACATGCTCTCAAGATGTGGAGGAATTACTTGATGGGCAGGAGATTTGAGCTCAGAACAGACCATTGTGGTTTGAAGTATTTGTTTGATCAGCCTACTTTGAATGCTAGGCAAGCAAGATGGCTGGATTTTTTATGTGAATTTGATTTTGAAATCAAGCACATAAAGGGAAAAGAGAATAAGGTAGCTGATGCACTCAACACAGAGGTGCAAGAAATGCACGTGGCATCTCTTAGTATTTGCCAATCAGATCTGAGGCAACAGATCGTTGATTATGTTGCTAGAGATGAATTGTATGAACAGGTCAAAGACAAGTTGCAGCAACAAAGTCTTGAGAATAAGTATGAGGGATATAAATTGGGAGAAAATGGCCTTCTCACTTATAGAGGTAGAATTTATATTCCAGATGTAGCATATTTGATGAGAGTTGTTATGGGTGAAATCCATCAAGCTCCGTATTCTGGTCACCCAAGATATCAGAAGACGATTGCTACAGCTAGAAAGCAGTAATTTTGGCCAGGAATGGAAAAGGACATGGCTGAATACATTTCAAGGTGTATGAAATGTCAATAGGTAAAGGTTGAGCATCAACATCTAGCAGGTTTGTTGCAGCTGTTGCCAGTTCCGGAATGGAAATGGAAAGTTATTTCCATGGATTTTATTACAGGATTGCCAATGACTTGGAGACAACATGACTCCATCATGGTTGTGGTGGACAAGTTGACTAAGGCAGCACATTTTATACCGGTTAAGTCTACATATGAGACTGGTGACATTGCAAAGATCTTCATGAAGGAGATATTAAAATTGCATGGATTGCCTAAGGCAATAGTCTCTGACAGGGATGTCAAGTTCACTTCCAACTTTTGGAAGGGGTTGTTTACAGATTTGGGTACGAAGCTAAACTTCAGCACTGCATACCATCCTCAGACAGATGGTCGGAAAGAGAGAGTTAATCAGGTGCTCGAAGACATGCTTCGCATGTATGTAATGGACAAACCAACCAAGTGGGAAGATTACTTGCACTTGGTAGAGTTTGCTTATAACAATGGACAACAGGCATCCTTGGGGATGAGTCCATATGAAGCTTTGTATGGAAGAAGGTGTAGGACACCAGTGACTTGGGATAATCTAGTGAACAGGATTGTGCTTGGGCTAGAGTTGCTCAAGGAGATGGAGCAAGAGGTTGTAAGGATCTAGCAGAAGCTGAAAGTAGCACAGGACAGACAGAAAAGCTATGCAAATAAGCATAGGGTGAACAGGGAGTTCAGTGTCGGGGATCATGTTTACCTTAGAGTGAGGGCAAGGAAGAGTTCCTTGAAGCTTGGTAGTTGTGCCAAGTCTTCACCGAGATAATGTGGGTCATTTGAAGTGCTTGAAAGAATAGGGCCAGTTGCATATAGACTTGCATTGCCTGCTAGCACTAGAGGTCAGAATGTTTTTCATGTTTCTTTGCTTAAGAGATATGTACATGATCCTAACCATGTGATAAATTGGGATGTGATTCAGGTGGAACCCGAGGGAGAGTTCCGAATCGAGCCAATGCGCATCCTCGACAAGAAGGTCACAATGCTCTAGAACCGAGCCATAGGTCAAGTAAAGGTGGAATGGGAGCACTTCAGACCTGAAGAGGCTACATGGGAGCTGGAGGATGCCATGCGATTGGCACATCCATTTTTGTTCAATTCTGCGAAACACTAAGGCGATCCCAGTGTAGAATTTTGTTCAATTTTGTAAGCACTGAGGATAGTGTTATTGAAGAGGGAGGGGAATGTCACACCCCCAGTTTTTACCCCGTTGCATTAGATGTATATGATGCATATATTGTAATAATCATGGTGTGGAGCTAAAGGCCAAGGCCCCACCATTGATTGGTTATGCTATGTTTTGGATTTAAAATTATCATCGATGGTATATCGGGGCATGCGGTACATATGTTATGTTGGTCATCATGTAAATATGCATCTTTAATTAATTAAATGAACCCGACCAGATACGATCACGGCAACTAAAATC
>LPNX010217862.1:2347-30146 GCA_001517045.1 Pseudotsuga menziesii | reverse complement strand
ATGCAGAGATTGTAATGACCACCTTGAATGGTCTCCCTAGATCATGGGACTCCTTTATTCAAGGAATCTGTGCCAGAAAGAAGTTAGTCAAGTTCAGCATACTATGGGAAGAGTGTTCTCAAGAAGAAGCTCGAATAGCAGCTCGAGAAGAAAATATGGGAAGAGAAGATCAAGCTCTCATGGTACACTCCAAGAAAACTAGAAGAAGTTCTCATTACCCCAGAGGTAAGCACTCTCACAAAGATAACACTATAAAATATTTTTCTAGAATCATATGTTATACATGTGACAAGAAAGGACACTATGCTAGAGAATGTCCTAGAAACAAAAATGCCTCTCACAAGAAGAAGGGAAACAAGAGAAGAAATCATGCTCATGCTACAGAGGATGATGAACCTTCCACAAAGAGATTCAGACAAGAAAGTGATGATTATTCTACTGATGAAGAATATGTTTTGATTTCCACTCTCATGGGAAACATCACACATGGAACCAATGATTGGATTATAGATAGTGGGGATTTCAAACATATGACAGGATTCAAGGAATCCTTTGTGAAACTATCAGAACATGAATCACCACACAAGGTGAAACTTGGATATGACTACCAGTATCCAATAAAAGGTAGTGGGGACTCCTCCTATAAGATAGACTCTAGAAAGTATATGACAATGAAGGAAGTATTGTTTGTAGCAAGACTAAAGAAGAACCTCCTCTCCATATCTACATTAGATGCAAAAGGAATAAGGGTTTCATTTATAGATGGTCAAGTCATCATGTGCCCAAAGGGAAATACTATTAATGATGCAGTAGTGATTGGGGAACAAGAAGGATGTCTATACAAATTGAAGGGCCATCCAGAACAAGCCTTGGTCCATGACACAGTAGAGCCAAATGAACTTTTTAATATAAGGCTTTCACATGTGCATTACAGAGAACTACCACTTGCAAGCAAAGTTGTTGAAGGTCTTCCAGAAATTCAAGCAAAACATGATGGGGTCTGCAAAGGATGTGCGAAAGGAAAGAACACAAAGAAGACATTTCCAAGTAGCGAGAGCAAATCAAAAGGAATCTTGGAAATCATCCACTCCGATGTATGTGGTCCAATGTCATCAAGTTCACTAAGCGGGTATGTATACTATGTTTCTTTTATTGATGACTTTTATAGCAAGACATGGATTTACTTCATGAAGAACAACTTCAACAAGTTCAAGGAATTCAAAGCCTTGATCGAAAACCACACTGAAAATACGATCAAGACCTTTTGATCAGATAATGATGGATAATTCACATCAAATGAATTCAAAGAGATATGAAAAGACTCAGAGATTAAGAGGGAGTTATACACTCCATATAATCCACAAAAAAATGGGGTTGCAGAAAGGAAGAATAGAACCATCATGGAAGCTACAAGAGCAATGCTTCATTATCAAGATCTTCCTATGCATCTATGGGCAGAAGCTTCTCGAACAACGTTGTATGTATAGAACCATACTCCACACAGAGTACTCAAGAACAAGACACTTGAAGAAGTCTTTTCCCATAAAAAACCAGAAGTTAGCCATCTTAGAATATTCAGTTGTCCAGTGTACATACACATTCCAAAAGAGAAGAGGACAAAATTAGATCCTTCAGGAAATAAGGGTATATTTTTGGGATACTCTGAAAGATCGAAGGCTTACAGAATATACTTCCTAGGATTCAAGAAGATCGACATTAGTAGGGATGTGAAATTTAATGAATACTCAGATTACAACAAATCTAGAAAGAAACCTGTTGAATTTCCTAAAGAATCGGAAGCACCCATAATTCATGACACAACCATGAATGAAGAAACTCAAGAAGAAGATAGAAAATTTGAAGAACCACAAGAACCTGTAGATCCACCTCAGGAGAAGAATCCTCATAAGAGGAAACCTACTTGGGTATGAGAAGCTATCCACGGTGCGGAAAGATATGGGGCTCTAGAAGAGAATCACAGAGAGAGAAAGAAGACCAAATCCTACTCTGAATATGTAGTTTTATTATGTGATTTAATCGATAAAGAACCTTCCAACTACGAAGAAGCGACAGAATGGAAAGAATTGAAGGATGCTATGATCAAAGAGTATCAATCGATCATGAAGAATGATGTTTAGGATGTTGTCCCAAGACCAGAAGGGAAGTCGGTTGTAACTTCCAAATGGATCTACAATATCAAGCATGTTGCAGATGGCAACATAGAAAAATATAAGACAAGATTTGTTGCTCGTGGCTTCTCCCAGAAAGAAGGAATATATAATGAAGGAAATTCTGCACCTATAGCCAGATACAATTCCATTAGATCAGTACTTTCTCTAACTACAGTGATGAAGTGGAAGATACACCAGATGGATGTCAAGACTGCTTTCTTGAATGGTGTAGTAGAAGAGAAAGTGTATGTGGAGCAGCCACTCGGTTTTGAGACACATGACAGGGAGTCTCATGTGTGTAGATTGAAGAAATCCCTATACGGTTTGAAACAGGAACCCAAGACATGGTATGACATAATTGATAGCTTTCTATCCAGTTTGGGCTTTACTAAGAGTAAAGTAGATTCCAACCTTTACTACAAGGTTGAAGATTGCAACCCAATGATGCTCCTACTATATGTAGATGATCTATTTGTAGCAGGTATGGATGGGTTGATTGTTGATACGAAGAGGAAGCTTGCTGCCAAGTTCAAAATGAAGGACTTGGGTATGATGCATTATTTCCTAGGCATGGAGGTGTGGCAGAATGTAGATGGAATTTCCCTGGGATAAGGGAAATATACGGTATAGATCCTGAAGACTGCAAGGCCATGGCCACACCTATGGCATCGAACCTGGAGCTATTGATGCTACGATGTATCATCAGATGATTGGGTCCTTGATGTACCTGATGAACACAATACCAAATATTTGCTTTGTTGTGAACACCTTGAGCCAGTTCTTGATAGATCTGAGACATGTTCACTTGATTGCTACAAAGCATATTCTGAGGTACCTAAGGGGTAGATTTGATTATGGGCTCAAGTATGAGGTGATTCAGAAGATTAACTTGGAGGGTTATGTTGATTCAGATTGGGCAGGTAGTGCCATCGATATGAAGAGAACTTCAGGGTGTTGCTTCAGTATGGGATCAGGTGTGATCTCTTAGTTTAGCAGGAAGCAATCCTATGTGGCACTGAGTATATCTAAAGAAGAGTATGTCGTAGCTTATTTAGCTAGTTGTGAGGCAGTATGGCTAAGGAAGCTACTGTCTAATTTATTTTATCTCTAGTTGGATTCTACTTGTATATATTGTGACAACCAGAGTTGTGTGAAGTTGTCAGAGAACCCATTGTTCCATAACAAGTCTAAGCATATTGAGATCAAGTATCACTATATCAGGGATATGGTGTAGAGGGGAACAGTGAAGCTCTAGTATGTTGCGATGGACGAATAGATAGTTGATGTGTTGACGAATCCATTAGCTAGAGTGAATTTTGAGTACTTCAGGGAGAAGCTTGGTGTTCTCCAGATCAAGTTTCCTTCCAAGGGGAAGTGATGAGTCTATGAGCCATTCTAACATGGTGAGAGGATTGGTTCCTTCCATGGTCAGATTTAAGGGCCAAGCCATTCTCTCATGGTGAGAGGATTGGTTCCTTCCATGTTAGATATGAGTGCTAAGCCATTATGGTATGACTGTAGGATTGGTTCCTACATGATAATATATAAGGGCTATTTCCATTCTTGGAATGGAGGGGCCTGGTTAGTTACAAGGAATACTCGGTCTAGGAATGAGGGCCATTTTGATATGACTATGAGATGTGTTCTCACATGATCGGATGTGAGTTCATGGCCATTTTGATGTGATTGAGGGATGTGTTCCCACTTGATCAGATATAAGGGTTGTTTCCATTCTTTGAATGGAGGTACCTGGTCAATTACCAGTAAATCTTAGTCTGGGACTGAAGGTCTTTCTGATATGATTGTGGGATGTGTTCTCACATGATCAGATATGAGTGCATGTCCATTCTGATATGATTGTGAGATGTGTTCCCACTTGATCATATATAAGGGTTGTTTCCATTCTCTGGGAGAACGGAGGCACCTGGTCAGTTACCAGGAACCCTCAGTTTGGGATTGAGTGCCCTTTTGACATGGTTAGAGGATTAAGCTCCTTCCATGGTCAGATATAAATGTTGTGCCTTTTCACATATGGCAGTAGGTGTGTCCTACCATACTGGTGATTGTAAGTGTTGTGCTTTTCCACAGATGGTAGTAGGTGTGTCTTACCATGCTGGTGGATGTAAGTGCTAAGCCTTTCCACAGATGATAGTAGGTGTGTCCTATCATGCTGGTGGATGTGAGTGATGTGCCTTTCCACAGATGATAGTAGTTGTGTCCTATCATGTTGGTGGTTGTAAGTGCTGAGGCTTTTCAAAGATGATAGTAGTTGTGTCCCATCATGCTGGTGAATGTGATTGCTGGGCCTTTCTAACAAGGTTGTGGGATGTGTTCCCTCATGGTCATATGTGAGTGCTGGGCATGCCTTTCTGACATGGTTTTGGATGTGTTCCTCTCATGGTCAGATGTAAGTGTTGGGCGGGACATTCTCACTTAGGGTTAGATATAAGCGCTAAAGAAGACCTACATGGAGGCTAGGCCTACAACCAACATGAAAAAGGGTTGGCTCTGTAAAACTTCTTGTGACGAGAAGAATCATGAGATAGCACCTGTGATGATCTAGTGATGATGATCTAGCAGTGATGATCCAGATCGAGTGATGATTCAGATCCAGTGATGATGTCCAGTGATGATCCAGATCCAATGATGATCCATATCCAGTGATGATGATCCAGATCCAGTGATGATCCAGATTCGATGATGAATATGACGAGAACTTGACGATGATCTAGATGATACAGAGAAGAAGACTTGTGCTGATAAATTGTGTCGAGAGAATACCTTCCTAGTTAAGAGGGTGTGTTTATGTAATTGTAACTTTGAAATGTATTCACTTGTATTTCTTATGTATTGTACCCCTTGTTTATTCCAGGATGTGTCTATAATGTACTTGAGTCATTTCATGCCTTGATGTTCCTATTGGGAAGTTCTATAATGTAAACAAGTCATGTCAAGTCATTGTGGGTAACCCTCCTATTGGTCAAGGGTTAAAGTTCCCGCAGTTCTAGGGAACTAGGGTTATTAGAATCTCCTAGAGAAGTCGGCCCTAGTGGGGTTTAGTCAAGTAGGCAATTAGTATAAATACAGAGCTAGCCTCTCTATTTATCACACACTCATTCACACTTAGTTGTAGCACATAATTGAGGAAGAAGAAGACACTAGGGCTAGGAAGAAAGAGGTTACCGCTGTCGGGAGATCATCTTACTGTTTTGGGGTCTTAATTTTGATTTCGATTCTATCTCTGAGGAAGTTGTGGGGTATTCTCCATTTATGGTTTCCCGGAGGAAAAAAACTGTGTTCATTGTCTTTTCTGTTTGATTTCTATGCTTGTTATTCTCTCAGTTAAATATCCTAATGCAATGCTAGCTTAATGTTAAAAATATAACATGTTCCTCTATCCTTTATGGTACAAGTATAGAACAAAACACCACAACAATATATCCTTTTCGTAGATAGTTAATCTATTAATGAAATCACTCTTATACCTCATATATGCAATCTATAGTCCTTGTTCCACTCCTTTTCATGCAATATGCAACACTTCTAAAGAAGCATGAAGAAAAAAAGATAACAAGATTAGCGTAACCAAATAGATTAACAATCCATGCTAGTGATCAAGGAATCTAACAACATTTAATTGATATTAACATAAATCAAATATGGGAAATGGGAACACTTTTGTATTAATCAAATAAGAAGTTAAAGTGAGAACCAAAGCCTTGATGTTTCCATTTTTGTCTTCCACAATGGTCTTAAAACACACTCACAACACTCCACACTTACACACAAACTCACTCAACTTTTCCTCAATAAAAGACTTCAATCCAACTGCATAAGGATGCTCTTCTTGGTCTCTCCTCACTCCCTACATGAATTTTTCTCTTATATGACAAGGAATGTACACATGGTATGACATTCTTTAGGAAATGGATAGGAGATGATCCCTGTCGGTGAGGAGGTCGAGTGTCACCTCTCCCTATCTAATAGGAACCACCTCCATGAAGTATTTTGAATGGAAGCTTCTCGAATTTTATTTTTTTCCCATTTTAACTCTATCAACGCTTTCTGCATAGAGGGTAAAGGTGAAAATTCTCCTTGTGAAAAGGGTAAAGGTGTCGGAAACACCTGATGTTAATGTACAATAGGTGTCAGTGCTCTTTCATAAGGAATAAATTGTGCCAACCCACTCAACACTGGGAAAAAACATCCAGAAGAATTTCTAGCCAAGTTCTCTGAAGGGTGCTCAGGCATCGGTGGATATCTTAGGTGCAACACTTAACACAATGGTATAAAATTCAAGACATGATAATGCTTTTAATGAGAAAGGATCAATCTATGAGACACAATACTAAGTGTATTATTGAAATAACCCACTGAATCGTTGAGGGGGCCTACAATATACTAAATTTTAACATTGTTGTTGGATTGAGAGACCCCCTAGACGGGGTATTTGAATCCATATACAGTGTTAAAATTTAGTAAATTGTACAAATTTATTGTCAAAATTGTAATTTTTCATTGTCTGAGAGGGACAACTAAAAATGACGAATTGTTATGTGGTCATTTTTAGTTTAAATCTTATCACGTGACCAGATTGGTCATTAATCTTGGTAATTTTTAGTTTAGTTCTTATCCCAAGACCAAATTCGTCATTTATCTTGGTCATTTTTAGTTATCTCACTTAAAATTTCTCAATTTTGGTCATTTACCCCTTAAAAAACCATGGTGACAATATTTTTTGGTCACCTGGTCACTTATCTCTCATTTTGTTCTAGTTCCCTACTAATATATAGGTGACCGTACAAGGGATTTGAGGTTTTATTTCTTGTTTTTTTTTGGCCTCATTAATGGGTGTTTATTTCCTTCATATAGTTCCATTTATGCTTAATTTATATCCTTAGACATCTTCATTTAATAGAGGAGTCTAAAATCGACCTAGATCAACCCTTGCCCTGTATTTTATTTTAAAATTTGCACGAGATCTTGAGTTCCTTGGAAATACGTAGGTGTAGGCTAGGAAAATTCATGTGTTTATTGGAAAAATACACAAGTACATTCTAGGTAAATTCATGTTCTTCATGGAAAAACGCAAGTGCAAGTCATACATAATCGCATTTCGCGCATAGTCTAGTATTTTGGGTGTAATTTGGGCAAGGATGGCCCATTTTAAGGGATTTTTTTGTTGTTCTTCAATTAGAAATCCCTCTACTCATTTTTATAGAGTAATTTCATCTAATTTGACTAATATTTGATTTTTTTTAATATTTTAAATGTTTGCGTGCTTACAAGCTTGAATATTGTGAAACATTCGTAAAAAAGCTAGGAATTGTAAATCATTGTTTTTGGCCTATATTTAGAGATTATTTTGAACTTTTCAAACTTTTATATGATGGAAGAAACATGTTAGGACCTATTAGGAGAATATTTGAAGAATTTCGGATCAATTTCACTTTAATTTGCAAGTCTTAGAAACCTCCTTAAAAAGCTAGGGAAATCACTTTAATTAGTATTTTTTTTAAAGTTTTGTTCAAGTTTTTCTTTAAAATATTTCTCAAATATGAATTTTTATGACGTATTTACCAATTATATCCTTTATTTCACTATTAATGGCTGAAATTTTTTCTAATTTGGCCACTTTAATCACTTGTTTGCATAAAAAAATTGTCAAAAAATTGAACATAACACATTGTTTCAATTTATGAACCTTTAGGCCATGGAATTTTGAGTTGCATGAAATTGATGACCTGGAACAAAACATGAAATCACATATAAGACATGGTTAAAACCATCAATTAAATAAAATTCACAAAAATTTCAAAATTTGGACCTCTCACTTAAGATAAATAAAAAATAATAATCCCTCCAAAAGATAAGAAAATGTCTTGAATTCATGCCCAAAGTATAGTCAACCCTATAGAGGAAATAGAGTTACCTCATTATGCAGGACTGCGATATAGTGAATTTGAAGAATGGTCCAAAAAAGTGGAAGCAAGAACCTCCTCAAGTGTCGAGTTTGAGTCAATGTAGAAGGATATTTTGCAAGATAAAAGCATGTCACAACATTTTGGTGTCAAGCCCAGAATGACATATTGAGAGAGAGCTTGGGGCCATGGAAGGTATACAAGTTATGATAATTTAAATGAATAAAATGATTGTAGTATGCAATATATGAATCCTTGCACTTTTTTGTTGAATGTGGGAAGAGACCAACTATGTACAGGGGAATAAAGGTGGTATACAAGAAGCTACATCTATAACTTCATCTAGAGAAGGAATTGAGAACAACGATAACAACAAGAAAAGAGTGGAGTTCAAGAACACGAACCATAATATTTGCACTCATTATTGTAAGAGTAATTTTTGGATGCAAAGTTAGAGTGAGACAGTTGCAAGGCTTCTTATAGAAGAAGAAGAGGCCCTCATCCAAGAAGGATCCTATCAAAAAATGTTTTCATTTTGGAAAAAAACGTGAAATGAAACACTCACAGTAATAAACTTGGGGTCAGAACCTAAGATGGAACAATTATGGCCGTCATTTTGGGGAAGCATCCTAAAATATAACCATAATGGTTATTAATTGCAAATAGCTAGATAACACACATATACGGTCTTTCTATTTTTCCATTATTGTAAGTAGGATAGAAATAGATTTTAAAAGTTCATCACCTTTCAAAAAATAATAATAAAAAAGAAAAAAAGAAAAAAAACATAATAATGAAAATTGTAGAAAACTATAATTAGTTGGAATATTAACTCTAATTATAATGGATCCAATGTCAAAGTTTAATAATTTATGGTTAATTTAAGTTAGGTTTTGTATGGGGATTTAATTTAATAAAAACTATTAGGAATATTTATGAGTAATTTGTTAAAAAAAGTTAGAATTATTTAGTATTGGTTAACTATTTAGTTAGGATTAGTAAATGTCTAGTTTTGTAATTGTGTTAATTTAATAAAGTTAGAATAAATAAATAAATTAAACAAAATATATATTTTAATTGTAAAAAATCTTATTATTATTTTAAGGTTTTTTCCTAAATTGGTAGGAAGGGTTGGTATTATTTTGTTAGGGTTAGTGTGAAGTTTAGGTTTCTTTTTTAGTTTTAATCAAATCTTTAGTGTGAAAAATTTTGGTTGAAGTTAAAGGTAGGACGATAGTAACTAAGTTTCAAGTATTGGTTAGACTTAGTATTTATTAAAAAAAACTGTAATTAGGTTGAGGTTAGCCTTTTAGCTTAATTTGACCTTATAGATAATTATAGCTTAGATTTGGTTTAAATTTACGGTTAATATTTTTTAGTTAAGTTTTTTAGGATTAAAATTTTTAGAACGGGAAAGATTAATAATTTAGATTTTATAAAAAATTAACAAATTTGGAATATGATTATTAGTTAGGGTTAATATACTAATATAAATTTCAATTTTTTCTTTATCTAGGTTCTTAATATTTGGTGAACTTCATTAGAATCATTTAAATCCTATTAAAAACCATTAATTCTATCCTACTCTCTTAACCTAGAAGCTCAATATACTTTTATCCTCATGAAACGTGGAGACTTATATCCTTCAACGAATTTTTCCATCTCTTCGTATAGATGGATATTGTTTTATGCCATGTAAAATGTATACTTTACGGTGTGAACATCACAAACATATTTTTGTAAATGTCATGTTCATGTACATGTAATCTACATAACAAATTCAAACATTGCAGATATTATGCAAACATGTTTGGATTTTTCTTTCAAGGGCACAAGGGAATAAATTGGAAAATAAGTTCATTCAAAAACTCTAACAAATGCATCAAGCCAAGATGGGTGATGCATGACAATCACCCAGTTGTTAAAATCCAAGATGGTTTTTCTAGATGGAGATCAAATCGTCGATAACTGAGATACGAAACACGATCAATAGTATATTATATTCTCATCTTAAAATACAATAACCTAACAAACTCCATGTTTAGAGCTTATTCTCTAATATGAGGCCTTATAATGAGAAATTATGCTTTTGTTCTCTTCATAGGCCTAGGAAGGGATATTGTTTTCCATAAAAAATTATTCATGGAATAAATTTATTGTGCTATGAAAATAAATATAGAATTTTGTATACACAATAGTACTTACAACAAGATGTGCAATAAGTTGATTTTTTTTATAATCAATATTAGTTTATGGTTCATGTTAATT
Source organism: Pseudotsuga menziesii (assembly GCA_001517045.1). Lineage (NCBI taxonomy): Eukaryota > Viridiplantae > Streptophyta > Pinopsida > Pinales > Pinaceae > Pseudotsuga > Pseudotsuga menziesii. The sequence goes on along the minus strand of LPNX010217862.1, from coordinate 19,786 downwards.
GTCATTATCATCAATGATATTTAGTTTCTAGTTTGTAAAAGTGGAAAGGATTTCTCTTATTAAAATTGTATCTTGATTAATATATATTTATCTATATATAAAATAAGAATCAAAAAAATTAATAATTTGTTTAAAATTTTTGAATTTAAAAATATAGATACTCAAAGGTACTAAGCTATTGATTAGATATTGACTACACATCAACTTCACATCAACGTGAGCACATCAAACTCATTAAAAACATTGGATGAATATTATTTTCATCCCATAAGGTCATCCACACAACTAAACAATTCGAGGATCCTAACAAACCCACACAACTAAAGAAGAATTATACGATCCTAACAAATGCACATAAAACATTTTCTTAACCAATGCATTGTATTTCCCTACTAACTCTATTCTTTTCCCTCAAAACTTTCCATATAAGAGTAGGTGGTGTCATTGTCTCCTGTGACCTGTTAGACCAGATCTCCAATTCCTTTTGCTTCAGCTATAATTCCCCCACTTCTTTGTCCTTGTCCTTCCTCTTTAGTTGTAGTTGCATGTGATAAATCTCAAGTCTCATATTCTCATTTTCCAATTTTTTGTCCTTTCTCAATAGTGCCATGCCTTTTCACTTGAGTTCCATCATTTTGTTCGGTACTACCATGCGTTTATACTCAAGTTCCATATTTTATTTTGGTAATGACATGTGTTTATACTCAATTTCCATATTTTTAATATCCAAATTCATCCTTTTCAATTCATTTTCAAGAATTCATGTTGTTCATGGACCATCTAGTTGTATCCGTGTTGTTCTTGCATTATCTAGAAACATGCAAGACATCACTCGATTAAGTTTTTCTGGGGCAGTGGAGCTCCTGCACTCATGCGGGTTGTCTAACTTAAAATAAAATTTTCCTTCTGAATGCTTGATCATATTCATTATCTTAGTTGGATAGGACCTTATCGCCTCTGCTTTAGCATCTCTATTATTGTCATCATAATTTTCCTCCCCATCTTCATCATTTCCTCCATTTTTATCATTCATGGAAACCTATTTTCTTTTAGTTGTCGATGACTGCATACCAAGATTTGCTGGGACATATCTATTATTCTCGTCATAATTTTCCCCACCATATTCATCATTTCCTCCATTTTGATCATTCATGGCACCCTCTCTGCTTTTAGTTGTCGATGACACCATACCCAGCTCTGTTGCGATAGCATGCAGTCTCATGTGATGATCATGAATCGCTTCATAGTATAAGGGATAGCTAGAGCGTAAAATTTTCCACAAATCCCCTTGTCCTGAGGGAGAATATCCATGGAATTTAAGAGACAAGGATTCTTAACAACTTCGTCTAATTTGGCTCTTCCAAGCACATCATTTAGTCTCTTATAGATCTTGTTGAGGCCGCTGAATTTGTCTTGACATTACTTCGGAGAAATAGAGAGATTATGTTTCTTCATCATGATATTTGAAACAAATTTCCAATTTCCAAACTTCTTCTGATTCCCATTAGCGCACTCCACATCAGAAACCACTTGATGTGGAGTGCGCTCAATTTCCAAACCAATAAATTGCTTAAACAATCCAAGATCAGTATGGAAAATTCATTGTGCAATGAGGACTTGATTGACCCAATTTATTTGGTGTAGATGCATGTAATCAAAATATCATCAACATAGAGTACAATGACCTGCAATACATCACCAATATGCTGCAAATAAACATTAGGATCAGACTTGCATCTTTAAAAGCCAAGTGAAAGTAGAAAATTGACAATCTTGGCATAATAATCCTTGGGGGATTTCTTGAGTCCATAGAGAGACATATTTAACCTATATACAAGCGAAGGATCCTCAATAAAACCTATAGGTTTCTACATATATATATCCTCTTGAAGTTCAGCATGAATAAATGTACTCTTCACATCCATGTGGTGAACCTCCTGGAGCTTAGATGCAGCAAAGGCTAAAACTAGTCTGATAGAGTCCATTTGGAAACCAAAATGGACTTATGCTTTATATCAGACCCATCAGTAGCCACTTTGGTTCCATAGAACCACCTACATTGCACTCGTTTCCTCTTGGAGGGAAAGGGAACCAATTCCCAAGTCTCATTGTCTTGCAATGAGTTGAACTCTTATTTCATGGTTGTTTTTCATCTTGGGTCAAGTGATGCTTCCTGATATGATTGAGGATCAGATCCAACCATCATGAATAATTTCTCAGCAATATTCACTTCAAACGCAGAGAAAGTAGTGTGAAATCGATATCTAGTCTTTCTAGGATCTAGTGGATCACTAGCTAAATCCCAAACTTCTTCAATAGTTTTATCATCCCATTTTGGATGAATGGGTGAGACATGATATGAATCATCATCTTCAAAAATATCAAAAATATTAGAAATAAAATCATCACTTACATCATCTTGGAGTGGAGGATGTGAGCATTCCCTTTGAGCAAATTCGGTCTCCTCCGTGATTTCTTCTTCGAATTGCACACTCCTTTCAATGAAGGTATTATGTGATGAGGCATCAAAGAGTATATGTAGCAACTCCATAATATTCAACCTTTATTGTACCTGATGTGTAAAACTATTATGTTGGGATTTTTGATGCCCAAGCCAAAGGAAATAGTTTCCGCAACATTGTGTAGTTCATATTTGATAAAAGATCTATTTAATATTAGTGCAATATATGATAATTGATGCACCAACCTTCACATATTTTGCAATTTAACTAGCCAACTCTCCTTTAAATAACTTGTCGGATAGTAAATATTTGGTTGATCAAAAGAACCAATCTTTACATATGGATTGTTTATCTTTGAATATTATATAATATCGACTTTGACCTTATTAGTTGCAGTTTCAGTGAAAGATTGATAACTGTGGGAGAGCCTACAAAAAAAAAATCTAAGGCTTCCACATCCATAGTTGACCTTGTATGTAGGAACCATGCTACATGCCACAACTTATTTCATATGGTCTATTATTGTGTTATATGGACAGAGGAACATCGCTTTGTATAAAAATAACCAGTATATTCTCATTGAACAAATTTGGAGAGGTGATTACGGTTTACGATAGGAAGGCTCTAGGATAGAGTGGATTTAATTTAGATGAAACATATCTCACTTGTTAAAAAACCCCTCTCAAATCTAAGGAGGACAAAAAATTTAGTGGTTGGGAGAGATGACATGGAGTGGGAAGGTGGGTGTAATTCTCTCTAGTAGTTTGAATGATGGAACCTCAATGTATATATAGTTACAGGTGAATCGTAACATAGTGAGAAGGCATAACTTGCATAATTGATCACCTTAAATCTTGATTAGTGACCCATAGTATTTTCTAGCCGATAGTATTGGCCCATGGTATTGTTGTGATGTAATCCTATAAATACTTGAGACTAATAATGAGAAGGAAATAAATATTCCCACTAGTGTTCCATGTTTTCTTATTCATTCCTTTTCTAAACTTTAACATTGTATTAGAGCATATGGCCTGATCCATTTATGAGGTAATCCTTTTCACATAGTGGAAAGCACAGGCGCAAACATGGAGGTTGTGATCAAAGGTGGAACACATTAGCATGGAGAAAGAGGGAGATTTTTTTTTTCTTCTCTTGGAAGTGCCAACGCACCCTCTGTTATCGATAACTGCGGTACCTACACCAACACACATTTTTCACAAACAAACTACAGGGACACTGCACGTTCTATTAAAAAACAATTTGGTATCAAATCACTATTCATTTATCCAAAGTGCAACAATCCAGGGACACTTAAACCAGAGTTTGGTGCCACACCCATCCAACACCCTATGCCAATATAAAAATTGTGTTTCTTATTTTCAACAGCTTAAGAAAAAAGAGTGAGATCTCTACTTAGTCATACCAGCATGGGTACTACCACCACAAGCAATTTGATGCATATCTCTAGACTCATACTAACTACTACCAACTATGATTTTTGTTCTACCAAGATGAAGATGTTTCTCCAACTCAAAAAATGTTGGGATATGGTTGAAATCGAGTTCAAATAAACTGATACAAATTCACTAGCCACATTGAATAATTCCCAAAATAATGTCTTAGAGTCTCATCGAGATCGATATCTCACAGCCAAATGGATGATTGTTGGGCCAAATTAATGTTGTTTTAATTCCGTTGTGGTAGTTTCCCAACCATTTAATTTGTAAATCCAAGGTTCATAGGCTAACGAAGCACATGCACAGTATATGCAGGACTGAAGTGAAATTGAGCTATTCTAACCCCCCGTGAAACTAAGACTAATATAATCTAACCCCCTGTAAGCTAAAACAAGCAATTGCTAATCTAATGCTGGAAGCTGAAACACATGGCTGAAAGTAAATTGCATAAAGAAATACAACATATCAAGAGCAACAAAACAACACATGTAAGCTCACATTAACAATAAAGAAATATTAATTTACATCACAAGAATCAGTGACAAATAAGGAAAGCATCAAAACTAAGACTATGAACAAAATTTAAGAATTCCCTTCTCCATATTAGAAAATCAAGACTAACTTCTACAATCTACTTTCTTCCTAAGATCTCTAAGATTAATCAAGATTCTAGATTTTTTAAATGAATAGAGAGCACTCTCTTTTATACATGAACGAGATAACCATCTCATAATGAGAGATATGTTGTTCTCTCAACCACTCCCAACTAATTTCCTATTATTACAAGATATGATCCCTTCAAATACTCCACATGTATCTCACAAATTCTCCACATGTCTCTCATAAATCTAAGATAAGACATGCCAACCAAATCTTCATGATCTTCTCATTAAAATTAGATTGAATAATTATCTCCTTGAAATGGTGGAGGAGATATTCGAGAAGTCTTTTCTTTGCATTAATCCCTCACATATTCCTACACATTACAAAGCTCATCCATACTTGATATATTAGTGAAAATGATGTTAATTTCTAACATTTTAATCATAAATTCACTTATAATACTAAAATGAATAAAGTGGAAATAAAAAGGTGAAACCCACATATATGTATGGAAATGGTATGATAAAAGGTTAATGGGACAATGAAATGTGAGGAATAATGGAAGATAAAGTGAATGAAAATATAAATTTTCGAGTCTCAACATACTCCCCAACTAAACTTGTTGCATGTCCTCATGTAACTATGTATGGATCTTATCAAGAACTTTTGGCATCTGAACTTTGTCTTTCATTGATAATGTCTTTTTAACAATGAATATTTCCAGAGTGTGAAATACCTGAGTAACAGCTGGCATTTCTTATGGTTGGTTCTTATGTGACAACCATGAATATAAAGAATGGTTNNTCATTTCATGATGTGAAATGCATGAGTAACAACTGACATTTTCCTTATGGTTGGTTCTTGTGTGACAACCATGAATACAAAGAATGTTGGTTCTTGTGTTAACAAAATTCATTTTGTTATCTGTTTTCTAGCTGCATAATAATTTAGCCATACACTCACTAGAAATGATAAGCTATTAATGTGCATAGAAGACATCACTACTCATAGAAGACATCTCTGTGCATAAGAAAACCTTTTTATTTATCTTTATGAATCATTCCAATATGTATATCAATGTGTATAAAGAAAAGTGCAACAGAGGATTTGTCAGAAAAGAAATGTTGATGAATGGTAAATGAGACGAAAAGTGGGTGATGGTGGTGAAAAGAATGGAATGAATATAGTCCCCCCTCCCCAACTGATCTGGTTGCATGTCATCATGCGAACTAACATGGGTTGTGAAGGTGAAAATAAGAAATGGAGCATGGTGAGGGAATTTTCCAAATTATTCATTGCTAGCATGTAAGGAATTGTATGATTAAATTTTAGAAAACAACATACCCTGACTTACCCAAAAAGTAGATGAATGATGCAACAGGAATGTAGTTGATGCCATTGGATTTTGGAATGTGTCACTACTACTGCGGCTGTAACTACTCGATCATGGGCAGTAAAGGAATCAAAACTACTTCTGCTGAATAATGGAAAATGTGGAAGACAAAGAGTGGAACTGTGGTACTGTCATAGATCTGAATTCATGCGTCTACAACTGTTGATGGAGTCATGAGAAAAAAATGTATAGTCTTCATCTTCTACAAAACCCAGTTGTACAGTTCTAATCATGCAAATGTATGTGTCGAGATCGAGCATGAAGAGAAATCATTGGATTACCATCCATTGATGAATGCCATTAACCAATGCAAGGCAACTCACCGATGATGTCAATGAGTGCCAAGGTACCCAAGTACATCTTGTGAATGAATAGATGTGCTGATGTTGATCCACTTGCAAGATTTGATGATCAAGGGACATTGATGAATTCCCATGAGTGTCAACGAGAGAACCTTCCATTAAGGCATGCAAGCCTCTAGGTACTCAAAATGAACTCTAGTCTATATCCTAGATGAGGTGCTGAGGTCGATGGGGCAAGACTTGTTGAAATGTGTGCCTTAAGTAATCCCACATCAGTCAATGTGAGTTGGTATAAAAATATTGGTAGGACTATAAGTGAAAAGATATCACAGTCAAGCAGTGGATATGACAAGGCTATGAAGTCATGGAAAGGGAGCTGGTTTTATTCAGAAGGAAAACTAGAATGGAAAAATGAACTGAAAAAGATAAAGGGATGTATGCAACTCAGAAAGATAGGTATGTGGAGTCATGATAGTTAAGGAAATGAAATAGTGGACTTTGGTATGGATGACTAATGTGCCTTAAAGGAGAAATGTGGGTAAAAATTCATGACACAAATGTGTTTATGAATGGTTTCTGTGTAACAATAAATTCCATAATGTTTATGATGAGTAACGAATCCTTTAAGATGTCTATCAAAGCATTTTTTTCAAAATTTTTGTGATTCTTGAAAAATCACTTTATCAGCAAAAAAAAATCGTCTTTGAACCCAAAACAAAACTTAGTACAAATTCCTGCATGAAACTTAGTAGTGAATATGTATTGATTATAGTTCCCCCTCCCCAACTGATCTAGTTACATGTCCTAATGCAACCTAGCATGAAACTTATGAGAAGTTCGTATTGTGCTCATGGTTCGTCATTGATCACTACTTGAAGTGACTCGAAGAAAAAAAATTAGCATGAAATAAACAAAAATCATTATTCCAAAGATGTTTTCAGGAAGTGTTGAGGTCCATTTGCAATTTTTTGATTGTTTTTATTTCTTTAACTTTTTATATTTTTATATATATATATTTTTTTATTATATATATATACATATACACACACACACACATATATATATATATATATATATATATATATTGTTTTTGTTTTATTTTTACAACACACAAATAAAAATGGAAAAAACACTCAAGATTAAATTTATGCGATGTGCATTCCTGGGCATTCAGCATTAATGTCTCGGCTCTTTAACAAAACATTTAAAATTAAAAAAAATTAATAGCTGTGACAAGCAGCTGCGACAAGCAGCTGCAACATCCAGTTGTCACAGCGAGCTGCAATAACCGGATGCAACAATCGGCTGCAACACCCAGCTTCAACAACCAGCTGCAACAACCGACTGCAATAACCAACTGCGACAGCCAACTGCGAGACACAAGAAACTTTCTGCGCTATTAGAAAATTGGTTCATTGTGCACTTTTATGGATTTAAAAATCAAATATCCTGGAAACATTGCTATGAAAGCATGTTTAAAAATTTTATGATTCATGACAAATCACTTCAATGGAAGAATTGATGATCTTCGAACCTGAAAAGATGTTAGAACTAAACCTGCAATCAAACTTGTGAGATTATTGTAAAATGCAGGAATTAGTAAGAAGGGGAGCAAATTAAATTTCAAAAATAAAGTGCGTTTTTACGTATGGATTTTATGTGCTATCTTTCTCATTGGTTACTGTCAAAATGACTTGAAAACAAATGAGTTATTAAGCAAAAAAAAACATTTTTGAATTTATTGTTTTCAGGGATGATTTAAAACACCAATTTGCAACTTTGTTTGTTTGTTTTTAAAATTGCAAACAAAAATTCATTGAATAAAACCCAATTGAAAACAAAATTCAAAAACCATCGATGAAAAACAGGAAATGTTATTGGCCTGTATGAAACTCATGTTGTCTTGTAATCATAATATCAAGCACACTCTAAAACTCATTAGAAAAAGATTCAATGTAACTATTGCAAGAAGTATGACCACTTTGAATTACAATGCATAAATAAGAAAGCATACCAAAACAGTGGTAGAGCCAATTTATCTAAAGAATAAGGCTCGTAAGAGGTAATGTTCTTGTCTTATCAAGATACTGAGGAAAATTGCAACTCACATCTATGGTTAATATATAGAAGATATGCACAGCAGTATGGTGTAGGTTATGATGAAACAATTTCTCATGTAGCGAGGATGGACACTGTTAGTGTCAAAAATTATTCTTAGACTACTAAAGAACAAGCCAACACAATCTCATAAACCAAAACCCTAAAAAACATGTTTTATTTAATTTTGTTTTATGAGATTGTGTTGTATTGTTCTTTAGTAGTATGAGAACAATTTCTAGACGTCAGTGCTAGAAATTGTTCACAGACTACTAAAGAACAAGCCAAAACAATCTGAATAAATAAAAAAAAGTAAAAAAGGTTTTTTAGGGTTTTTGGTTGTGCAGTTTGTAAACTTAAGAGGGTAAAAACTCATAAGGCAAAGACACACACTAAATCATGCAACAATGAAATACTGAGATGTATCATATATGAAGTATAAACCAAAAAAACATAAGCACATTAATGCATTTCACCCACAACTCACAAGAATTTCATGAGAAATAACATTAAACAAGAAATGAATTTATAAACTGAGTGATTAAACCAATCAAAAATGAAACCTGTAGATAAGATAAACAAGGCTTATAGTTTGCATATATACCATAATCGGTAATTCAAAATACATAAGAGTTTATGAAACTTAGCTCTGTATAGTAGCTAAAAGCCTCCCCTTGTACAAAAATTTGAACCCTATGTCATTCTTTAGTCTTGCTTTTATCTTAGTTACCCAAAAACAGTTACATAACTGAAAAAACTATTTTTCAGGTCATACTACTAAATTAATTAACAAAATAGAGTCATACATATTAAACTAACTTCTTTACAAAAATTAACTAATAACTGCTATCATTTAAAGCATTTTAAAAATATTTAGCATCCTCTACCAAAAGATTTATCCCTTCCAATGTTGAGTCTTTCTTCTTGTTTTCTGATGGTCAGCTTCTAGGTCTTCGACTCTTTTTGAAAGCTCCTGATTTCGTTGTGTTATGTCTTGAACAGTTTGCTTCAATTTTGTACACAGACTTTGTGTCTGTCTTTTCCTCTTCAAAGCTTCCTTAGAGACTGCAATTAAATCTCGATAATGGCTATTGATCTCCTCATCCTCCTCTTGCTGCTCTGTCATAGCTAAAGGAGCCCTTGGAGACTCATTAACTTTAAAACTGCATTAAGTTGTTGGTTCTGCAATCTTTTCTTCCTCTATACAAAAACTTGTCATGATTGAATGCTACTTCACTGAATCATCCTGATGATGGTCTAAAATTACTTTCCTTCGAACCTCTTTTAACAGCTCTGAGATTTTAGTTTCAGTTAAGGTGACTTATCCTTTGAAATAACATGTTTCTTACCTTTCATCTCTTTTACATCTAAATATTCATCATTTTCTAACTCTTCTTGGGATGAAGAGTCTTCTATCGTTGTGATTTTCTTCTGAGATAACTTAGGGTTTAGCAACTTTTTCATGTTCAATCTCAATTTATTATTGGGTCTGGTCTTAGGTCTCCAACCTACCCCAATCTCTCCCAGCATGCTCAAAGTTTTTCCTTGGTGTTTTATGGATGCTAGTTGAACCACCTTTCTTTTGATTCCTTGTGACATCAACTTTTCTTTATACTGTTCCTTTAAATATTGTTTAGTGTCAGCCCTAACTTCATCAATCAATGGAATTTTATTATCTTCTGATTGTACTCCTGTAGCGACTTGTTCCTGTTCTAACAAACTTTCATCTACTCCCTGATCTATTTTTTTATGAAAGCTATCTTCTACATGATCTAAATCCTGCATTTGATCCTTTGGTATCTCATCTTCATCAACTTTCTTCTATTGTTCATTTTTAGCATTTTCATCTTTTTATGTCACAGACTTTCCTTGCACATTATCTTCTTCTATCTCGACTATGACCTTTTTCTTCAATTTCTTCACTAAATTCCGGCCTTTGTTCAGCTGCCTTTTCTTTGATTAGTCTTCTTTCTTAGATTGAAACCCAGACTAGAATAGAAAATAGTCCTGTTACCACCTAATTTGTACTTAGTGGATTTTTATCAAGTGATCCTAGTAAATCGGACAAGGATAACTTGTTTGGACTTAAGAAGACCTTTGGAAGTACTTCTGGGAAGTATTTGTTGTACTATACCACATGTTCATACCCCATGGGGGAATTGTAATAAATGTTCTAGCATGATAGTGTCTGTAAAAGACTCAATCTCTTAGACTTTATTTGTCAATCCGATCAGCCTAGGGTGTTTTTTCCCTTGGTTATTATTGGTTGTTGAATAAACGACTGATAATTTTTGAGTTTTTCACTCCATACCTCCAAAGTTGGGGTGGTCGGCTTGGAATTTAGTCCTATTGAGGTTATTAGAGTCTATGTGTCAATGTATAAACATGCTAGACATCATGGTCGAGTCATATGAACATGTCTGAGTCCCCCTAGGTTTTTTCAAATTTTTCAGTTTTTTAATTTTTTCAGTGTTTTTTATTAAAATTTAATTTTTTCAAAACTTAGGCTATTTTTTAATAGTTTAATTGGAAAATTTGATTTTTGTAATAAAAGTGGGCCAAATAATCAGTTCCAATCGTGTAGGTGCTCATTTTCAAGCTAAGAGCACCATGTAAACCCATGGACCCACTATTTCCTATTTTTGAGTGATTTTCCATCACTTAGGTCAGAAAGCCCCAAAAAATCAATTATTAATTATTTTAATTAATAAATTGATGAATAATGGAGACAATCCAAAATCTTAGATCAATGTATTCTCAACCGATTTGATTGAAATCAGTCAGATCTGAACCAGATTTACTGGATCTGGCAAATCCTTGACCGAAGGGGGTGATCTAGATAGATCTAGAGTTGATCTTCAGCATCCTTTATGGGGAATTGCACCCTCTCTCTCTCTCCTCCACACATGTGGGCTCATCTGGATGAGTTTTGGTGGATGCTTCAGTCAACAGGTTGAGGTGTCAGTCAGATCAACTCTCCGATTGACAGTTGCATTCAATGAGACTCAGATCAGGCTCAATTAGACACAGATCAAGCATTGATGGAATCTCCTTCAGCTACAGTGGTTTGTCTCCTTGGGATTTGTGCCCCCCTGGGCTGGATCTCCTATTTTCTATTTAAATAAAGCACAGGATACCTCTTCCAAGCTAGTTAGAGTTGGATTAAAGGGCTTGCTATTGTAATACTATTGTAATATTTTGATTGTTGGAATAAAGAATCTTTGGACGCCAAATGGTGTAATGCTCTCATGTGTGTGGATTAAGCATTGTCTTACGGCTATTGATGTTGTCGGCTTTTCTCTCAATTTCTGCATTTGAACCCTGTCTGTCTTGAACGATTCAGCTGAATCAATAGGAGTATAGTTGGGCAAGTAAGGTTACTTGTTTTTCTTATATCTCATAGCATATATGTTAGAAGATCTAGATTATACATGTTTAATAAGTTTATTTGCTTGTAATTCTTGTCTCTTTTTCATATATATATCCAGATCTCATGAGGTTTCGTGCAGGATTGTGTGTTTAGCTTTCAGGTAGCAAGGATTGGACGAGCTATGGATCTAGTTTGACTCCATTGTGCATCCAAATTCTTTGTGAATACATTTCCCCTATGTATTCCACTAACAAGTTTCAATTGTAGATCCATCCAACAATGGGTATTTCCCCTTCTTTTCCTCCTTTCTTTTAAAATCAATCTTCAGGTTACCTGTCTCTCCCTCTTATGATCATATCTAGTTCCAAGAATTGAATCTATATTGTTAGATCTATTTTATAAGATTTTTGGTGCTTATATCTATAATTTCATAAAGAATATCAATTCATAAAGATAGATCTAGGTGTAGGAAATTCCTTTTTTGCAAGTAGCTAAAGCATAGATCTAAAGCTTGCTCATAAGGTAGCTTCCTTTTTTGTTTTTTAAAGATTTAAATTCTGAAATAAAAGTGCACATCTCATTGGCTGCCCAAACAGCAAGCCAAGATACCAAGGAAATTTTGTTTTCCTTGTTTCCTTTTTGCAGAAATTAGATTACCCCTGTTTAACAATTTTTACTTAGTTTTTTTTTTGCAGGGTAATTAGCGTGGTGACCCAAAACACTTTTAAAGTGTGTTTGGGCACATTTTATTTTAATTTCTTGCTAGTTTTTATAAGGTCTAACATAAAAGAGAAGGAGAATCTGCCAAATTTCTTACTCTTGGACCAACCAGAGCTTCCCGGAAGCTTCCCCCACTGCTGTGCTTTAATTCAAGCTTGTTACAAGCTTGTTGTAAGCCTTTGGTTCCCAGATAACAAGGACCAAAGTGCATCAATTTCAATTTTATGATATTGTAAGTCACTGCTAATAAAAAGAGGAGGTCCTTTCTAATATGCCCTTTCAAGCCTATTCACCACCCCCCCTGGGGGGGTTTGCGTCAGTGTCAATTTTTTACTTTTTGTTCATCTCTTTTCAATATAGCATAGTTCTAATCTGCAAGGTAGTATACTTTTATTTAATATAATTTCCATATTCCATATTTTATATTTCAAAGTAATCTTAATACTTACCCCACGACTTCCCGATTGACCTGAAAGGGGAAAGAGATGTGTGGTAGGACTAATTAGAAAACAGGATTTGTGTATCTGTGTTTTCCTTTTCATCAATTGTTTCATCAGCTATTGTAAAATTAACCCCTCCTTCATTCTTGGATTGAGATCCACTTGGATCAAAAGAGGTTCCTGGAGGGTTTTCTTTTTAACAAGAACACCCATCTCAAAATTTACTAAACTTGACAAGACTCCGGTGTGTATGCTCTGCACTTGGCTGCGGTTTGTCTGATCAATCAAGCTACATCAAAAGCACTTGAGTGACTAGAATAATTAGGATTCACTCTCCCAAATTGACAAACCATCAGGTGAAAATCCAACACCTCAATCAAACCATTACGGTGGAAAAATACCCAAAGGAAGCGGGAACTCCTGAAAAGTGACCTCAGGGAACTGATCTTTGTCACACACTAATGTGTGCATTATGAAAAATAGCCCCAGAGACTCCATTCAGCTCACATATTCTTTGCGGGTAGCCATGATGGTTTAGTTTTGGACATACTCCAAGTACTCTCGGGTATATCTAGAGTCTACCCCCGCCCCTTCGCCTAATTTTAATCAACTCATATTTCACATTAACTTAAAATGTACCAAGAGGAAATCACAAAACTTTCACTCCAAGCACATGCAAGTACATTGATTGTCTTTTGAATCCATTTTAAGGCACTGGTTATTTTATTGCTATATATATATATATATTTTGTCTCAGCATTGTGCTTTCGTGCGCTCATTTTGTATCTTGTCATCTATGGTTGTTTATGGTTAAATTTCAAACTTCTAAATAACTAATTCAATTTAACATCACCGTACTAAATAATTTTGCCTTAGTAACTTAATAGGGTCTAGCCCCCTTGGCTTCGTTAGGAGTTGAGCCTAAATGGAGGAGTCAAGAACAAGGTGATAGCCTTGACTCAAGACTTTCCCCTAAGGACACATTGAGTGGCTTGAATATTGTTTCCATGTGACCTAGGTGTGTGAAAGGTGGCAACAAGTCCTAGGTCTTTTCCTTCTTTTAGATCATTGTACTTATGATTAACTTTATCAGAACATGATGAAATATGGACTGTTGAGTATGATGTTGATGCTCTTTTACTCTGTTGGACGTCTTTTGCAAGCTCTTCAAGAAAAAGAAAGGAAGGTTCATATTTGCTTCATGTTTTAGATGCTACAAAAACCTGAAATAGTATTTAAACACAAATGCATATATCCCTTCACAAGTTACATAGATTTGCATCATTTTAATTGGTTCTCTCCACTCTTGCTTGAACTTCTGTATGTGCAATCCTTTACCCCATTCTGCAACAACATTTGGTATCAAGTAATTTTGTGAATTAAAGGTAAAAGGTACCTTCTTGAACCAATATTCACCTTCATATGGAATGCCTGTAGCCTCTGCTATTAGCTCTCTAGTCAACTCAATCTTTAGGGTGTCAAAAGTAGCTATGTCGTTATTCAATCCCAAAGAAAACTTATATGAAACTTCTGTGTGATGTCCATCAATATTCTGAAAATAGTTTATCCATCCTACTTCTGAAAGTAACCTTGCACAGTCAGGAAAAGCTTGAACCCAGGAAATATCTGAGGGTTCATCCCTATTTGTTTTCCCACTCCTCTTCATTCTGGATAATTGATCTTAAATGTGCTTCCTTTAGTAAAAAGTTTAAAACTATTTGAATATTTGTAAATTTGACAGTCAATCATATGCTGAGAAAATTAAACCCTCGAGCTGAATTTCACTTCTCAAACTGATAAGTATTTCAACCCTATTGATAGAGAAGATTTGACATTGAGCAAAAATGGATTTTATGATTTGGCAGTATTAGTCAATATCAATAACTAATCCTCTCTCAATGTGAACCTGAACTCATGGAATATGTCAATAATTCGCTTCATACCTATTTGAATAATGGATTCGGTTACTAGAAATCTTCTTTCCTATCTTCCCAGGTGTCCAATTTCCTTCCTAAGTCTATCTCTAGCTACCACGATAGTGCTATACAGTTACCCTGCAAATGCTAAATAGCCAACCTTCTTCAATCTTCAATCATGAACTGCCAAGTATTCCAATGGCTTATATGATCTTCATGCATTTAGGAAATGCGTAGCTGATGGAGAATTTTCCTCATCATGCATAAGCATTATCGTTCAACTACTCTGTATCTCATAACCTCTAGACAACCACAACTCACCCAAATGATTCCTTGCTTGATCTCACAACACTTGTCACAATGATTATTGTGGCTGAAACACGTATCAAACTCATCGACAGGTGTGAAATACTTCTCCTATGCATGAATTTTGAAAATATCAAGCCAAAATCATGACTTTTCAAATAGCACAATTTTCTTGTAGCATCCTTGTTTACCTTTTCTGATCTTGCACTACAAGAATATCTATTTTAACAATTTTTTAATCAAAACTCACAACAAAGGGTTAAAATTTAGTTAATAGTTTTGAATAAAACTTTATGGTATTGTTTAGAAATTTTAAGTCATATATACATATATACATTCTACAGGCACCTAAAAGCCATAAATTTCACTAAGTAAAACCAAAATTGAAAGAAAATCTATTAAATCAACTATAAGTATAAGCATAAAATAAAAGAAAAATTAAAAGAATCTAAAGTCAAAACTTTAAAGTAAAAGAAATACCATACTTTAAAAACAAGCAAATGATTTAAAATGAGAAACAAAAATAGGCTATAACATATGGCTCCTATTGCGGGATGAAGTCCTCATTGTGAGGCTTCAAGAACCTGTAGATCACTGCCTTCTATGCTATAACTAGAACTGCTTGCTACTCTGAAAGATTTCCATTGGGCCATGGAGTCTTTATTCTAATCTTCACACCGGTATATACAATGAAGATCCAATCTCTTTCCTTAAAAGCTGTAAAAATGTTTGAGGAAACGTCCATTAACTGGATTAGACAATTACTCACCATCCAAGGTTTGTAACACAAAAGTATTATTCTCCAGAATATTTGATACTACGAAAGGACCAAACCATAAATTATCAAACTTGCCATGCTTTCCTTTCTGCTCCTTTCTAGCATCCCATCTCAAAACCATATCTCCATTAAAAAAGGTGTTCTCTTTGATCTTTCTATAAAACCTTTCTTTGATCTTTGTTTTGTACAACTGAGCCTTTTCTTCTACTGATTCACGCTCTTGCTGTAATTCGATCAGTGCATAAATTCTTCCTTGAATGTCACTGGGTTCTTCTTGACTATCTTGAAGAAATTTCATCACTGGAATACCAAGTTGAACAGGAAACACTACATTAGTGCCATATACCAGTTGAAAAGGAGATGTTCCAATTTCCTTTTTAATTGTTATCCTGTTCGCCCACTGTTAACACCCAAAAATGGTTAACTACCTCATCTATCCCACTACATGGCTCATTTGTCCATTTGACTACCATATTTCCCTGAAAATCCCACTAAAAAGCCTCCAAAAGGCCTAAAATGCCTCCAAAAGGCCATAAAACCATTTAAAAAGCCTCCAAAAGGCCTAAAATGCCTTCAAAAGGCCAAAAAACCCCTTTTTCCTCCAAAAAATATCCAAAATTCCTCTAAAATAGCAAAAATCCCCAAAAGGGAAGGAAAAATATAAAATAATGAGGAAAAGGAGGAAAAAACCCTAAACAAGCTGCCCTAAACCATATGGTTTCCAAAACCATGGGCCAACACTCCACCACTAAAAAACTATAAATAAGTGGTGGAGACCCATTATTCCATATCCATCATCATAAGCACCCTGCCTCTGCCGAAATTATTCTCGAAACCCTAGCTTACCATCAAGCTACTTTCACCATTGAGAACTCTTTTTGGCCCATTTCCACCACCGGAGAAGGAAAAGAAGCAGCTTGGAGCTCGAAGCCACCGACATCGGACCAGCGCAACGGACTCCACCAACCTCCTCATTGGAGGTAATATCAATAAAAATCACCATTATACATTTCTTTACTGTTTTTGCTTCATGTTATTTACTTTTTACTGCTTTTTACTTCAAGAACATATTTAGCTTAATCTTTATTTCAGTTTATCTTTGTTTAATTCATATACATCATTGAACTGCTACTAAGGATTCCAGATTCCTTAGTAGGTGCTCATCAGCACAAGCTAGGGTGAAAACCCTAGCTACAGTTTTGGCGACTCCGCTGTCTTTTTTAAGTTATTTTTTCCGTACTGTACTTTCAGCTGTCGTTTTCGGCCGTCGGAAACCGCATTTTTTCCTTTCGCAGTCGCAGCCCGACCGCACATTTCAGGCCCTAACCTGCGACCAGCCCGCCGCTGTCAGCCATTTTCCTGCGTCCTGGACGCGTTGTTAAACTTTTCCTGTTGCGCCCCGACCACGTTTTTTCAGCCCACAGTCGCGATCCGACCGCGCCTGTTCATAACACAGGCGCGCTCCGACCGCCGCTGTAAGCCCGAATCCCGCGACCTAGACCGCGCCTGTTTCCCCTAAACCCGCGATCTGCGCGCGACTGTTGCCTTCAAACCCGCGGTCCGCGAACTGTTTTTTGCCATTGTTTCCCCGCCGA